>PVIC010024899.1:0-14116 GCA_004025085.1 Thryonomys swinderianus
TTTTTGGTGAGCTACAATAATAATTGAACATATTTAGCAGGCAATTATCACAGATTAGACAGTGACAAACATGTCTATTGTCGTAGCTCATTTAATTTGCACAGCAGCAGTAAGGCATCAGCACTATTATTACACCTGCTTGGAGTCATATAGAGGCTTGGAGAGGTTACCCATAACTTAGCACAAATGACCGGGTAATCACAGATAAAGCCAGGAATCTGGCCTGGGCCATTTGACTCCGGTCAAAGCTCTTAGGAAGCACAAAAGTAGCCATGTTAGCATTATGTGTAGAGTAAGAGTTCAGAGGATAGAGATCCCGATGCACTGAAGCATTAACGTGTTTCCTTTGCGATTGTTCTTCAGGCTGTAGAGACTTATTTTCTTTATACTTTAATACTGCATTCTGTATGGTTATGCTTGCCAACGATATGAATTTTCCATGCATATTATGATGCGGGTCCATGTGCAGGATTTGTATTCATGTGGACGGGTGAGCCATCAGCTCTGTTCCAAAGACTCAGGAAAACCCTTAGTTTATCCCAAGGAGTCTTTTATACTGTGTGAGGACTGAAGGGATCACAATGCTTCCAAAAGCTTTCTTAACGAGGCAGAATTGGTAATAAGAAGGAATTTTAACCACAAGTTCATTTAATCTTATTAAATTTGCATTCATAAGAAAAGGCCAGTACCTTTGAAGATATAATCTATGTGAAACAAGCATGAGAATTAGATTTGTTTTGCACAGGGAAGAAATATTATCTACACCCAGTTCCCAGATGTTCCACTGTTCTTTGTGCTCTTGGCACTAGAAATCCCTGGGCCATGGAGCTTTGTTCCTGGAGCCAAACTTCCAGCAGACAAGACAGAGGTAGAGCTTAGAACGAAGAGTGACCCACCATCATCATCTGCCCCCGAACGCTTCTCTCACTCTTCACCCTGACTGCACTGTGGCCCCTAGACTGGGCCTGCTTTGGGAAGGTCATGTTTGAGCTGCACATGTTGTACACATGTTCAGGGCAAATTTTGCAATAATAAGATCTAACTTTCTGATCAGTAGGAGACGGAGACATTTGGGAAAAGTTGCTTTGTAAGCTAAGATTTCCATCCCAGAGAGCTAGATTTTTGGCTGAATTAATTAAGGAGACAGGTGATAAAGAAAATCTTTAAAAGGTGTATTTAAAATGATTGAGCTTCAAGAAATAAAGCAGTGTAGAAACAATTTGCTCACTAGTCCTGCTGCCCATTGGAGTTTTACTGTAACTGACATCGGGAAGCAACAGATTAAAAGTGAGCTTGCAGGTTAAGCTGAGAGCAAGGCTTTGTCATGGCGGCGACCAGGAGCCAGGGAGTGAAACCAGTGTACACTTGGTCCATTCAGAGTTTCATCATCGCTCAAATGCACTCATGCGTAGAGAATGTGCTCTGCATAATTTTCTGTCCATGTCATTTTATTTTCTCAAAACATGTCTGTCTCTTGGAAAATTCATGACTTCCAGTTTCTGCTTTTGGAATTCCTTTTTTTTTTTTTTTTTTTTTTTGAGACAGGGTCTCACTTTGTAGTTCAGGCTGGCCCTGAGCTCACTGTGTAGCCCAGGCAAGCCTCGAACTCAGCAATCCTCCTGCTTCTGCCTCCCGAGTGCAAGATTACAGGCATGAGCCACCACGCCTGGCACTGTGGTAGGTGGTACTGATTGCTGGTGGGCATGAGTCACCATGCCCAGCATTGTTGGATGTGGTTACTGGGGATCAGATCAGGGACCTTGCACTTGCTAGCAGGCGCTGGAACCACTGAGCTAAATCTCCAGCCCTGCTTTTGGAATTCTTGAGCTGTTTATCAACCATAATTCTATCTGCACGGGATCCAGACTACAGCACAATTCCTGCTCTCAACAACTTTGACTGATGCTAGGCTGAGTTCCTTTTGAGTATGGAGTGATGAACTCTTGGACCAGCCACCCCACTGTGCCCTGGACTGGCTGGAGTCGGAGGGAACAGCACAGTTCTCAGTGCGACACTGGGAAATCTCAAGGCCATCTTTGCTTGTGAGCCTTCAGGAGGAAGAAGCATGTGACTAAGAAGCTGTCAAAGCTGGGGCCAAGTGAGAGGCCAGGGATGCTGCCGAGTGGGACCCAATGGCTCTAAAGTGGAAGTTTTCCTTAGTGAAATGGCTGCCATAGCAAGAGATTCTGCCAAGAGTTTTCTGGCACATTCTGACAGGTACCTCGCTATGAAACCAATTCATTACTGACTAGTACCTCCTCTGTTCTGAGGGGGTTCTCACCAATTGGTATTTTGGTGCTGTAGCCAACTAATCGAATAGGTTTCTCTGACACTTTCCTAGTTTCCTGTAGCTACTGTAATAAATAAGCACACATTTCTTACCTTAAAAAAAAAAGACCTGTTATCTTTGCTCTGGTAACCAGAAGTCTGACACAGGTTTCACTGGGTTAAAATGAAGGTGTGGCCAGGGTTGCGCTCTTTTCAGAGACTTGAGAGAAAACCTTTTCCCCACCTGGAGGCTGCCTGCGCTCTTCGGCTCACTGATCTTTCGCCCTTCAAAGCCAGCGAAGCCTGCTGAGCTCTTCTTGCAGCACCCTAACACTGACTCTCTCTCTCTGTCTCCAATTTCCACTTTTAGGAGTCCTTCAATTTCACAGGGTTACCTACTTAATCCAGGACGATCTCCCTATTTTAAGGTCACTGATGAGCAACTTTAATTTCCTACTTCACATAATATAGGAGGTCCATAGGGAGCAATCATTTTATCACAGTGTCTTTTCTCTGAAAAATTTAACAGTCTTTGCAAGGCAGATAACTGGTAGCAAATTTCCTCAATGTTTATTCATTAGAGAAAATATATCTCTAGCTTTTATATTTATAGGGAAATTTATTGAGGTATTATAAGGAAACTTGGAAACCATATAAATTTTCAATACTAAAGCCATGATAAAAAAATGATGTTCTAAATACATGATTGATTCTTTGGTTTTTAACATGCATTTGCCTTGTTCTCAATTAGTGTGCACTAATGCCAGAATAATATTAATTAAAAATTAGGCTAAATGATAAGTACTCAATATAATATCATTAGCAGAATTTCTTTAGCTTTTGAAGGAAAATTTCATAGGATACAGCATCCTAGTTTATTTTCTTTTAACACTTTAAATATTTATTCCATTTTGTCCTTACTTGCATGGTTTCTGAGAAGTTGGATGAAATTCTTATCATTGTTCCTAAACAGATATGTTTATTCTCCTCTAGATTTTGAGAGGTTTTTTTTCTTCTTCAATTTTCTGCAGTTTGAAGATGATAGGCTCAGGTGTACAAGGGAAGATTGAAATATATGACCAGTGCCTAAGTTTTAAATATTTATTTCAGTAAAAGATACATCACCATTGATTTCCCCCTCAAAATACTTACTGGAATTATACTTATGCATCATTCTTGCCACTTTTTTATCAGCACAAGTTTGTAGTACATAATGTTCAAATTCCTTGTGTTGAGGTAGTACATATATATTTTCTTTTTTTCATCCCTTTTTCCTCTCCTCCCACCTCTTCTCCATCTCTTGATCCCCTTCCCCTTCAAGAAAGATCTGTCTCCCTACTTCCTATTATCTATCTTTTATTTTGCTCTTCTTATATACTTTAGTCTTTTCATATAAGAGAAGCTATGCAATATTCAAGCTTGTATGTCTGAGTTACTGTACTTAACATTATGGTCTCGAGTAGCATTCATTTTCCTCCAGATGACTAAGTTTATCCTTCTTTATGGGGAGGAAGCAGTACACCATTGTGTGTAAGTACATTTTCTTTAACCATTCTTCTGCTGATGGACATATAGGCTCCCTCCAAAATTCAGCTGTTATGAATTGGGCTGCTATAAACATGGATATGCACATACCATTGTAATATGATGTCTTTCAACACTTTTGTTGAAAGAGAATAGCTGGCTCAAATGGAATTTCTAGTTTCAGTTTTTGGAGTAATCTCCACACTGATGTCCATAGTGCTTATATAGTTTATATTCCCACCAACAGTATAGAAAGATTCCCTTTTCTCCCACAGCTTTACCACAATGGTCACTATTTGATTTCTTGATGACAGCCACGCTTTCTTTCAGTGTTGCCTTAATTTGCAGTTCTCTAATGGTCAGTGATGTTGAGCATTTCTTCCTGTATTTATTGGTATCTGTACTTTTTCTGAAAAGTGTTTGTTCATTTAAGTCACACAACTTTTGAGGGGATCTATTTTTTTTTTTTTTAGTTCTCTAAATGTTGTAGACATTACTCCTCTGTCTGTAGTTGGAAATTTTTTTTTTCCCATTCTGTAGTTGCCTTTTCTCTCTGTTGATTATTTCTTTTGCTGTGTAGAAAATTTTAATTTGATTCAGTCCCACTTGTTGATTCTGTTTTCTGTACAACCATTTCTGTTCAGAATGTCCTTGCCCAGGCCTGTTACCAGAAGTTTTACCTATTTTGTCTTCCAGCAGGTTGTATTCTGATTTTAATATTTAGTTTTTTGCTATTTTGATTTTAGTTTAGTACACGGTGAAAGATTTGGGTTTAGATTTACTCTTCTGAATGTGGAAAGTCAGTTTTCCAAACACTGTTTACTGTAGAAGCTATCTTTCCTCCAGTGTATGAGTTTTGGCTCTTTTGTCAAAGATTGGAAAGCTGAGTATCCCTCGAGTTATTTCTATATCATCTATTCTGTTCCATTAATCTTTATATCTATCTTTATGCCAGTGCCATGCTGTTCTTATCAGTGGCTTTGTAATATAAGTTCAAGTCCAGGATTTTGAAGCCCCTCACTTTGTCTGGATCACCTTCTCCACTTCTGTAGAATGTTGTTGGAATTTTCATTGGTATTTCATTAAATCTATATATTGCCTTTGGAAATATGGCCATTTTTATTATATTTGTCCTGTCTGTCCAGGAACAGGGAATATCTTTCCATTTTCTCATGTTTTCTATTTGCTTTCTAAGAATGCTATAGTTTTCATTGTAGAGGTCTTTGAATTCCTTAATTTTTCTTGGTGGTATTGTGAGTGATATTGTTTTCCTAATTTCTTTCTCAGTGGATTCATTACTAGTGTACAGAAGTGTTATTTATTTTTTTTTTGAAACAGGGTCTTGCTTTGTAGTTCAGGTTGGCCCTGAGCTCACTATGCAGCCCAGGCAAGCCTTGAACTCAGCAGTCCTCCTGTCTCTGCCTCCCAAGTGCTGGGATTACAGGCGTGAGCCACCATGCCTGGCACTGTGGTATGTGGTATTGATTGCTGGTGGGTGTGAGTCACCATGCCCAGCATTGTATGTGGTTACCGGGATCGAACTCAGGACCTTGTGCTTGTGAGGCAGGCGCTGGAACCACTGAACTAAATCTCCAGCCTCAGAAGTGCTATTTTTATGTGTTGATTTTTTTATCCTGCTATATTACTGAATTTCATAATTAATTCTAAGAATATTTTGGTGGATTTTTTTTTCTATGTAAAGGATTGTGTCATCTGAAAATAATAATTTGATTTGCTATATGGAGTGGTGATGGCGATATCCTTGTCTTGCGCCTGATTTTAAAGGGAAAGCTTTCAGTTCGTCACCATTTAATATGATGTCAGCAGTAGGTTTAAATGGCTTTTATCAGTTTGAGAAAAAGTCATTCAATGTTTATTTTCTTCTATGTTTTTATCATGAAAAAGTCTGATTTTTGTCAAGGGTTTTTTATTTACCTGTTGAGATGATGATAAGATTTTTGTTCTGCTTCTGTTTATATAGCATATTATATTTATTTATTAAGCTACATATGTTGAATCATCCTTGCATCATTGGAATGAAGCCTACTTGGACATGATATATGCTATTTTAGATGATTTTTGTATTCTGTTTAGAGTATTTTTTTTAATTTAGAGTATTTTATAGAAGATTTTTGTATCTCTGTTCATTAAAAAGTTTGGCTTGTTCTATTTTTTGGTTGGATCACTGGCTGGTTAAGCAGGATAATGGTAGCTTCCCTTTGGATTTCATTAATAATTTGAAGAATATTGGTTTTAAAACTTACCTGAAATTTTTTTAGGATTCATTTATGATCACATGTGACCTGGGCTTTTCTTGGTAAGTTTTTCCCCCTTCTTTTTTTGCTTCAATTTCATTGTCTATTATTAAATTACTCAGGATTTTAAAATATTGGTTCAGTTTTGGTAATTCATATGTATTTAGGACTTCTCTGATTTATTTTTTCAGACTTCCCTAATTTGTTGGTATACAGGTTTACAAAATTGTGCCTGATTTCTTTTATTTTGCCAATGACTATTGTCACTGATTACACCTTTTTCATTTCCAGTTGCGTTGTTCCAAGGTCCAACCACCTCTGCTAACTTTAGATGGGAGGTTGTAGTATATTTGGCCCAGTGCCTAGTTTTCCAGGAATGAGCCACAGTATGGCTAATGATTCCAGATATTGGCATCCCCCAAACCCAATAAATAGTGCCTGCTATGTTACCTTGGCTATAATAATAAAGTCTCAATGACACCATCAAGTACAAACTGAATATTGACAACCCCTAAGGACAATAAAGTGCTACCCTTACCTATATAAAAGAGATCTATAATTGTAGTATGAACACTAAGACAAACCAAATATCCACCCCCCACTGACCTGCAGTAAATATCTACTAAATGGAATAACTTCACTGACAATAGAGCAGCATTCAACAGCAACAGTTTAAAGTTAACTAGTTACCTAGGGACTCATAAAGCTTAGTAGTTACACTGATAAAAGCAGAGGGGGTGGGGAGTCAGTGAATGAAAAAAGAAAAGTGTGAAAAGTCAATCAGTGGGACGTGAGAAAAGTGATAGAGAACAGTAGTTACAAGAAGAAAAAATAGAAGCCAAAAACAGGAAATAAAAGACTAAAAGAAAGAGGAAAAAACTGAAAGAGAAAATGAGATAAAGGAAATTAAAAGAGAAATAAAGGGGAGAAAAGACCCCAAGTTCTCTAAATCTTCAATGAAAGAAAGATAAAAATAGTACAAAGTAGAACAAATTTTTTAAAAATTGAGTCAAAGAAAAAATTACTGTGTTATTGAACAAGTGGTTTCTTTCCAAGATCTGCAGTTTTGGGAGATGGTCACAATTTTCTATGCCTAGCTTTGGGGCCTACAGGTTTTTGAGGTGTCTTCCCTGTGCCGGAGTCGTCTCTTTCTGTCCCCCTGACCCCGAGTTTGTGTTTACTGCCAAGCCAAGGCATGACTTTCTCCCACTGCTAGACAGGGTACGTGACCAGCCCTCCCGTCGCTGCGGATGTAAGCTGCAGGGTGGGGCTTGGAGTGGGCTGTTGAACTTAAAGACCAGTCCTGGGATCTCTTGCTCCTTTCTTTCCTCAAGCATTGTCCTTGTCAGGTTGGTTGGTTAACCTTCACCTCTGCTGCCCACGGCGTGGGAAGTGAAAGGAGGTCTTGGAGTTGGCGGGTTGCACTCCTGCACCCCAGAGGCACTGCATGTCTCAGGGGCCTGCTTGGTTCCATGGGCCACCTACTGGCTCACATGTGGGCTTCTCGCCACCTCTGAAGCAGTTCCAGAAGACCCCTTTTGTAAGTGTCTTTCTGAGGTATGATAAAAAATGTGGTGACTGCTCTTTGCCACGTGCTTTCTAACAAGTCAAGCTGTTAAAAACATGAAGTGTGTTCTCTTCCATTTTATTTACCAGATCTGGCACCTGGTGACATTTGGCTCTTCTCCAAAACAAAAATGACCATGAGAGGTAACCAGAAGACACAAAGTAGGACTTCCTAAACTGCCTTTTTTTTTTTTTTCTGAGACAGGGTCTCGCTTTGTAGTTCAGGCTGGCCCTCAGCTCACTATGTAGCCCAGGCAAGCCTTGAACTCAGCAATCCTCCTGCCTCTGCCTCCCAAGTGCTGGGATTACAGCCTAAACTGCCTTTGAAAGTGATAAGCACAATGGAATAAATGTGTTGAGAGCAAAGGAAAGTATTTTGAAGGGGTATTAATAATAATGTCATTTATTGTAAAAACATTTTAAATTAAATATTTACTATATTTACTAATATTTTTTTATCATATCACATAGTCTGGGCATTCACCCTACTTGGTGTTCCCTAAACTTGCTGGATCTGAGTTTGGTGTCTAATATTATTTTGGGAAATTCTCAATTATTATGCCTGAAATATTCTTTATTCCCTTTATCTTCACCATCTTGGCTTCCCATCCCAGGTATGTTACACACACTTGTTAGTCCACAGCTCTTGAACAATGTATCCCATTTTGGTCTTTTTGTGCTTAGTGTATTCTTTTTTTCTCTTCTCTTTGGTTTTCAAAGTTTTCACTGGCATATCCTCTAACCCACTCAGTCTTCCCACAGCTATTATCAGTCTACTAATGGGTCCATTTGTTACAGTGTTTTGGATTTCTTGCA
Organism: Thryonomys swinderianus; assembly: GCA_004025085.1. Lineage (NCBI taxonomy): Eukaryota > Metazoa > Chordata > Mammalia > Rodentia > Thryonomyidae > Thryonomys > Thryonomys swinderianus. Next base: position 8,430 of record PVIC010024899.1, read on the forward strand.
TTTATTTTTTCTTAGATTTATGCTTACATTTTCCATCTCTATGCTTACACTGACTATCTATCTCTGTGCTTACACTGTCCACTTATTTTGCATGTTATCAGTGTTTTTCCATGAGAGTCCTCTGCATATTAATTATGGCTACTTTAAATTCCCACTGTGATAATTCTGACATCCTTGTTCCAAATTCTAGATCTCATGCTAACTCTATTTCTTCAAACTGCGGGGACATTTGTTTGTCTTTGGCTTTTAGAATGTCTCATAATTTTTTTCTTGCAAGATGGACCATGAGTGTAAAGAGCTCGTCAATGGGCCTTTGATGCCATGGAGGTAATGGGTATATGCGATTGTTCAGGACAAGGCTCTGGGCTCTAACCCTCACAGGGACCTCAGATTTTCCCTTAGGTGGGACAGGATGGTTGGGGCACTGGAGTGGGTATTTCCTTTCTCCTACATTCGTTAGGCTCTCATTTAAGCTCTACTAGGCTTGAAAATAGTTTTGAGACCCTGTGAAGAACCCCAAATTGATCAGATGTATACCAAAATGGCTACTTTCCCTCACCCTGCCCAGTGTCAGGGGGTATTTTCCTTTGATCTTCACTGTGAGGAAGAGGCACAGACCCAGGGCATGAACTCAAACAGTCGTCTCCTTCTTCCCCTTAAGCACTTCACTCCTTGCTGATGTCCAGGGATTCATCACTGATGTTTCTGGCTTTCGGATCCTGGTCCTGGCTTGTGTGCTTTCTGCTCTGCTAAGTTGTGCCTCTCCTCTCTCTCATCTCCTGCTGCTTTCCTGTCTCTCCAGTCTGGACAGTGGCCTTTTTTTTTTTTTTTTTTTGAGACAGGGTCTTGCTTTGCAGTTCAGGCTGGCCCTGAGCTCACTATGGAGCCGAGGCAAGCCTCGAACTCAGCAATCCTCCTATCTCTGCCTCCTGAGTGCTGGGATGACAGGCGTGAGCCACCACACCCAGCAAGGACAGTGGCCTTTTTTGACATCTAACAAGAGGTGCTGATTTTTTAGTTTGTTCAGACTTTTCAGTTTGCTTCAGGACAGAGTGCTTCCTTCAAGCTCCAGAAACCAGGGATGTCCTTTTAACATTATCTGCGATTTCTGCCCAGAAGTTTGCTTATAAACAGCATAGACTGGGTGCTGCCTTTTACCTGTCATTCTCAAGAATTTGTCACATGCAGGCATGTGGTTAATTGAAATGGGAGAAGTAGATTTTGTAGACATTTTTCTGAGTCACTCATTTGGAACCACTGAATTAGTTCCTCAGTGCTGAATTACACAAAAGATTCAAGTCAGATTCATTTTTCCTCCTACATTTACCCAAATTTTATCACAAATTCCAGAAACACTGGCAGAGATCCTTTTATATAGGTGTCTTTGAATAAAATTTTCCTTAAATATACTAAGCCATTACTGTATTTTGTTCTTTCTGAAAATATTTATGGGAAACTACGTCTAACAAAAATATTTGGGTTAAAATATCTTATAGAATGATTTGGAATGTTGACAGTGGTTTCTGGAAAAAATAGCACCATTGGTTTTGAAATTTTACTTAGTTTTGGACCATCTGAAAGTATATAGGCATGTATCCTCTACCCAAACTCTTCCTTCACCAGTTCCGTCTTAGTTAATAAAGGACTTAAACAGTTAAGTACAATTTCAGTATATTTCAACATATTTTGCAGCAATATATTAGTAATACATTAGTACCAGCATGGGGATAGGCTTGGAGGCTTTAGAGTGAGCAGCTTTAGAAAGAGCCTCTCATTCTAAAGTTGTATTTCAACAAAATTTGAAACACACAATTTCCTTTATTTATTGTTCTTAAAGAGAATGCGCCTTTACTAAGTAGGGAGCAGATCAGTCTTAGAACATGGCCTAAATAATGCCCTTTAGCTTTATATAGTTTTAAACATGTTCTCTCATCTCTAATTTTCACCCAAAATTAAAATGCCATCATATACAGTGAGCATCTGGTGGTGGATTCTCTGCTTTTCCCTCCTGCACTGTCAGCAGCATCCTTCAGCCAGAGGAGCAGGTGCCTTGGTGTTTCCAAGGTGACTGGCGGAGGGAAGGACTGCAGAGCCCTCTGTACAGAGTGGAAACGAAGTGGACATGCCCAGATCACTATCTTTAACACTGAAAACTATTGTCTTTTTAAAGTGCTTTAGTGGCCTGGGGATATAGCTCCGTGGTAGAGCATTCGCCTGGTATGAATAGGGTCCTCGGTCTGGTCCCTAGCATGGCAAAATCTAAGAAAAAAAAAGAAATATTTTAAAGTTGCTGTAGTAGTAGCTTCCCAAAACCATGGAAATATTTTCATAATTATTTTGCTTACCACTGTGGGCCTTTATGACCAATTCACTTCATACCGGGAGACCAGGGGTTAAATCTTAGACAGCACGAGAAGGCAGCTGAGAGTTCATTCAAGGCAAAAGTGTTTACAGCCTTAGCTGTGACCGGCTCTTGATCTCACTGGCTCTGACGAGCCCTTATGGCTGCCCCTCCAGATGGAAGCTGTCCACTGATCCTCAGGGGTTTTCCCCGGAGCTGACCCTGTGTGAAGGATTTTCTTGCAAGTTCATTTAAGAATTGATGTCAGAGAGCAGAGCCAAGTGTGAAATGAGACAGGAAAAAAGCCAGTAAAGGATCCATTAATGTGAAGGCTGAGCTTTAGCAGCCAGGGCTCAGTCCTGTTGGGGACCCAGAGATGCTATGTGGAAGAAGTCTCAACACACTGCAGGACACAAAGCTGGAGTATTGAGTTCTTCTGTCTCCTGCTGGCTGAGATTCACTCCTAAGGCACCAGTTTTGCTTTTTGGCCTGTGACCCCCAGAATGATAGATGGATGCAGGCAGGGATGTCATCACCCTGAAGTCTACAATAACCTGCACATGTACCACCAGCTACGGAAGGGCGGGCATCATTAGCACTTCTGAGGGGAATGCAAAATCAGTCGCCAAACTGCATTTGTCTGCATCTGTGGTTCTGCACAAGCATTTGCGCTCTATTTTAGAATTCGTCATTCTCAGGGCAAAGCGAGTAATTTATTTGGAAAACACTTTATCCCAGGAACTGAAATGATATTTACAATGATCATGCACCTAAAACCTGAAGGTTTATCCAGAAACAGGTGTCATCCCAGTTCTGCGTCTTCTTAGGTCTTTATTCCCAGTCCTGAATGGAGATACACCTCTCAAGTAAGGTTCCAGTCCAGGTTCTGCTACACTTTTAAAAAAAAACAAGCTAGGGATAGCGGCGAAGACTCGTAATCCCAGGCAATAGGAGACTGAACAGGAGGACTGCAAGTTGAAGCCCGTCCTGTGCAATTTAGATTCTGTCTCAGACTACAGCTGCCAATGCAGCTTAGTGGTGGAGCACTTGTGCAGCATCGTGAAGCCATAGGTTCAATCCCCAGTAGTGCCAAAACAAAATCAAACTTTCAAATTTGCTATGGTTGTTCTTTCTTAGATTAGACCTAAATGACACCTACAAAAAAAAAACTGATAAAAAAAATAGACTGATTGCTACAATTTTTTTTTTTTTGAGACAGGTTCTCACTTTGTAGTTCAGTCTGGCCCTGAGCTCACTATGTAGTCCAGGCAAGCCTCAAACTCACAGCAATCCTCCTGCCTCTGCCTCCCCAGTGCTGAGATGACAGGTGTGAGCCACCATGCCTGGCAGAGTAGTATGTGGTACCAGGGATCAAAGTGGGGACCTTGAGCTTGTGAGGCAGATGCTGAAAAGCACTGAGCTAAATCCCTGGCCCTACAATCTTGTTTTAATGTCAACATGAAAACTTATTTTCTGTGAGTTAACATGCTTATAATCATCACAGAGATAAGCAAGGCTTTGGTATGCAAGGCTGAGAGCAGCACAAAGAAGCATCTCCTTGCCTCACATGGGAGGGTAAAACTGGGCATAGTGGTAGTGCTTGAGAGTGTCAGGATGCAGCAGGCCACGCAACAGAACAGTGCCACGATCCTGTAGCCCAATGCACCTACACCCAGTTTGCTAACTGTTTACCAGGCCAGCACTGGTGTGGGCCTTCTGCAACCCACATAAAGGAGGCAGGAACCTTCTGCTAAGGTGCCTACGTTCCTCAGAATACACCACTCGTGTTCCAGCTGTGCCTTCCCTAGACCCCTGTTGGGGCACAGTGCTGGGATTCTCTGCGGGTTTGCCCTCCTAGTGAGGCCCTGCCCGGAACAGGCCCAGTCTTGTCAGAAGCTGTGGTAGCTGTCCAGCCCACAGCGCGCAGTATGGAAGTCCCACTTGCAGGCATTAGATTTTGCTTGCCCCTTTGTCATTTTCATGGTCTTTTCATCTCTAAAGATTCTTAAACTGGGCATGGTGGTATATACCAAACTGGAATCCAGTACTCAGGAGGCTGAGGCAGGGGAATTCCTTCAAGTTCCAGGCCAGCCTGGTCTATACCGTGAGTCCAAGTTCAGCCTAACTATGTAATGAGATCCTGTCTTAAAAACTATTAAAAAAAATTTTTTTTAAAGATTACTATACAAATATACTGGCAAATTGGGAACAGACTGAGAAGTACAAGGACCCTATAAACAGTCTATCTCTGCAGCAGAGCCTTGTCCTTGGGCCACGGAGGGACAGCGAGCAGGGCACCCTGTCACCCCCTGCTGTCAAGGTTCAGTGTGATTACCTTTTTGACGAAAGACAGCGATTTGCTTTATTTTATCCTTGGGCTTATGGAACAAGAATATTCTCCCCTTTGCATTCTTTTTCTTTTCTTTTTTTTTTGCAGTACCGGGGATTGAACTCAGGGCCCTTGTGCATTCAAGGGTGGCGCGGTACCACTTCAGCTAAATTCCCAGCCCTTGGTCTTTGCATTCTTTTTTTTTTTTTTTTTAACAGGGTCTAGCTTTGTAGTTCAGGCTGGCCCTGAGCTCACTATGGAGCCCAGGCAAGCCTCGAACTCAGCAGTTCTCCTGCCTCTGCCTCCCTAGTGCTGGGATTACAGGCATGAGCCACCACGCCCGGCACTGTGGTATGTGGTATTGATTGCTGGTGGGTGTGAGTCACCATGCCCAGCATTGTATGTGGTTAACTCTTAAGGAAAACAGGAAGAAGAGAAAATCTACACAGATCAAATTTCAATAGTTTTGAGGCAAGAGAATTCAAAGGAAAAAACTGTTTCATTACTTCCTTAGACTCCCTGGATTCTAAGGAGACCTAAAATGTTTAACCATGGCGCTGTTTTTCATGGATCCACAAGGCTCCCCTGAAATGGTCTGCACTGTGTTCCTTTGAATGGCTGGAGCCGTACTGTACGTAATTAACCAAGACTGACAGTGCATGGATAATTTAAAACAAATCAGCCTGAAACTTACCCTTTCTTTCTTCAAGCCTGATCCAATCTCAATGAGGGCTTTAAATATGGAGAAACTGTGGGTAACGATTAAAATTCAGACAAGAGAAAAATAAAAAATGGCCAGTTTGTCATCAGAAATGGCTTTGTTCTTCAGCATCAAGTTTCATCCTGGCCTTTTGGCTTCAGCTTTACTAGCTTATCAGAAGGCAGCCCTGAAGATATTACCACCTACAGGAAAAACGAGAGGTAGAAAGAGAAAGAATGAGGCTGAGCAGCTTGCTAGCCAACCAATTCTTTCATTACTCTTACAAAGGCAGACTAGAAAAAAATCTGAGGGTGGAC
>PVIC010024899.1:14216-25495 GCA_004025085.1 Thryonomys swinderianus
GGACTTCACTTACCTCCAGCACTCAAATGATGGACACTGAAGTCAAGCCTTTACCTTCACCCAGCAAAGCAGGCAGAGCACTGAGAGTTCTTCCTAGTAATCAGAAGATGGCCTCAAGGTGAAGTCTTTACAGACCAGCTACAGTACTTACAGCTGAGTATGATCCATAAATCAGGATAAGTTTTTCTTAGAGGAATTCTTGTAATACCTCTATATGGTATACTTTAAGGGGCTGAAATCCCCCACTGTACCAAGATGGGAATAGCTATGTGCATGTGTGTGTAGAAATCATTCAACCCACCTACTTTGGAAAATGCATGTGCACTATAAAGTGAGGAAGCAAAGATGCCTTGTATTATGACTGAGGGACTTCGGCAAGCAACTTCATGGGAATCAAAACTCGAGAATGAAAAATACTGTAGTACCACATTATGGCCAAAAATACTGTATTTTTAACCAGCAAGATCATTGGGGCATTATTATACAACATTAGGTGTTTTTTTTTGCAAAACTAGTTCCCGTCCCCAAACAATAGACAATACATGCATTTGAATGACATTTTAAGAACAGTAAATATGATTCATTTAAATACTGCAAGTTAAAAATGTTTTCTGACAAAACCCCCTAAATACATAAGCCTAGTCAGGTTTCCAACATGATGATGGATGAGGAGTCCAGCAGGAAGTTGCATTTAGAGAATTCTTTGAGGAAAAGAAATCCACCAAAAATGAGTTTCAATCAATGTAACCTGGACAGTTACACAGTAAATTTCCATCTTTTTTTCTAATCCTAAAAATATTCCACTGAAGAATACTTTTCTTCCTGTATTTTCCCTTTTCTACCAAAAGCTTCTATGAAAGTCAAAATTCCTTCATCCAAGTAAGATCCAAATTTACCCAATAGCTAGTTTCATAATATGTAAATACCAAGTGCTGGGTTGGAGTCACAAGGAAGTGGAGGCCGTACGGCAGATAAGGAAGGCAAGAAAGGAATTCATCTGAGCACCTACTGTGTACGAGGTGTGTGTACATCCTTTAAGATGATTCTAGAGGCAACGGTGTTATAGAAGGGAAGTGGGCATTGGAAAGAGCAGGAAATGATTTGTTTTCTTCAGAAAACAAATGACAAGTTTAGACTCTGTACTGAAGAATCTATCAAACAGCAGCTATCTGGCACCAAAAATCTCTAGCTAAGCCATTTATTTTCCTAATTTGGTGGAAACAAAATGAAATCCCAAAGACATGGGTATCAGGACAGATCTATTAATGCTACATATGCTGGAAATATGCAGAGAGATAAACATACATTTACTAGTTTTAATTTTTGTGTGTTTCTAACCAAAGAATATCTTTGGGAGAAAATATGAATATATATACCAAGCACACCTTATCTGTATCAATTGAGATGTTACTGACCAATTGAGTGGTTTTAAACCCTTAGTTTTAAGAAGCGCAGCAATATACATTACAATATTTGGGTACACTTTATTTTCATATGGGTTAACATTCTGCTATATTTCATTTCATTCATTCTTTTTGAGAAATTGAAAACAAAGGGAAATTGAGGGTAATCTGAAGGGAGTCCAAGGAGAATTTCCAATCAATATCTGAGTCTTGCAATAATGCAGCCCTTTCTTCCCATTATTATTTTTTACCTTTTTTGCAAATAATAAAGTCATTTTGACCCAAATCCAGCATAAATAGCTTTTTACCAATCTAACTTAAAACAACTAAAATTTACAATCATGTGGCAGTATAAATTTTTAAATTACAGTTCATACACCTTGACAATCAAGATAGTCTGAAGTACAAAAAGTAAATTGCCCTTTAGCTGAATTTCCTTTTAAAATATTAGGTCTTGCTACTTAATCTACCAAAACAAAGTTTCAGATGTTCTTCAAATACCTTTTGTAAATGTCTTCTACTAGTAAACAACAATATGCAGGTTCCTAAATTTTGTTTCCAGTCTACTCATGACATTGAACAGAGCTCTTTATATGTCAATATTAAAAAAGAAAAAAAAAGAATAGAACCAACCCCCCCCCCAAAAAAAACCAAACCCCCTGCAAGTTCTAGGGGACCTACTGACTTGAATGGCCTGTTATTTCCCTTTGTTTCAGATATGAGGCACAAACTTCTGAATTTAAGCTCTGTAAGGCATAGTAGAAACCTCCAATTTACAAATAAGGAATTCTTTGTGGGTTGGAACTGCCCCATCACACAAAAAAGAGGGGGAAATCATCTGTAAACTGGTACACTGCAATGTGTTCAATGAGTCATGAATGGCTGCTTGCCTTGGTATACTGAAGGAAGGTTGCTGTGTTTTGTGTTTTGAGTAAGACATGCCCAAGTCACCGTACAACTCGCCACAAGCCTCCATTACCTAGCGCATCAACAACAGGAGTCCAGCAGCACACGCTTAGAACGCTTGCAATCACAATAGAAGAGAAAGCATGAGTAAACTTTGTTTTTATACAAAACTGAAAAGAATCCCTTCCCGCCCCTCGCCCCTTCAATAAAACCCCAAAGAAATGACAAAAAAAAATCCTTTAGCTTCAGTTGACTAATGTGAATACAATTAGGTTTCTATGCATCACTGCAGCTAGGGTGATCAATTTTTTCCTTTCTCTAAAGAAGGGATCCTGTCATGCACCCCAGGATGAGCAGCGAAGCCACAAACCTCAATTCTGCATAGCAAATTCCATCCCAATTTCATAAAGACAAATATAACAATCTTTCCCTGTTTTGCTCAGCTTCTGTGAGCTCTGAGATCAGGTTTTATCGACTACATCTACTATAGCTCTATTAAATAGAATATCTTGATTCCCTAAAACTGTAACACTTATGATCTTGTGATGAGGTTTTCTCTATACACACTGTAGGCCATCAAATGTTGTTTACTTTTTTCTTTTTCTTTTCTTTTTTTTTGTTTTTTTTTGTTTGTTTGTTTTTTGTTTTTGTTTTTGCTGCACCAAATTTAAGATCGCCCTTTCAGGCAAGCAGTGGTCTCTAGCTGTTAAAACATCTCCTTAGTGGATCACAATAGCTTCTAAAACTGCCTTTCTAATAAAGGCCATCAGAGAGGTAATACTAAACTGTGCATTTGCCAAATAAGAATATGAATTGTATAAAAGCTCATATTCCAATCCTAGATCAAATGGCAAAAGTTCTACAAAGTTGGTTTCCATGTTTGTATAAAAGCTCCAACTGATTTTATGTATTTTGCTATGAAATTACCTTTGGGTCTTATAATCAGTATACCTCTACTCAGGAATGTGCAAATGATTTTATACAGCACGATGCTAGTACCGCTCTGTATGATAGTAAGGTTTTTTTTTTCTTCTTTTCTAAATGGAAAAAAAAATATCCCTAGTCAGAAATAAACTGACAAATTTACATTCCTCTCTTAAAAAAGTAAATAAAATAACATTATTCAAAATGTGAATTAGCTATAAGACATACAATACAATTACATAGATACATATCAATACAGCACATTCAATCTGCCCAAAAATTAATGATTACAAAGCTAGTATGGATGCTGCAATATCAAGAGAGATGTATGTACAATGATTAAGAGCATTCATAATTGCACTATACCTACAGGCGGAATGTTTGTTAATTAAATTTCAGGTGGTTTTCTGAGCAAGGAAAAAAATAGTAGCTTGTGTGTTTTGAGCATGGGAGAGTGAAGAATAAGAACATTTTATTACTACTGAGTAACTTTGGTACTCATCTATTAAACCGTTAATTTTCTCTCCCCTTTGTTACTCCAAAAAAGGATTAATACAGAGGTTTAGACTAGTGCCATATAGTATCAAGACCAATATCATGGCCTAATTCTAGCTTCTCAGCAGCTTTGTAATAATTATGATTCATTTTGTTAAATCACATTTCAACTTAAGCTGCTTGATAGAAGCTCACTGATATATGTGCAGTATTTTTTGCATTTGCTGAAAAACTGCACATACAGAATTCCAAACATCTCTCCTAGTAGGTTCAGTTACATAAATACAAGTTCAACAGAACACTGAGAGGGTACTTTTGAATTAAGTACACAAATTTTCTTCATGTTCAACTTAACCAGTCACCATCTCAAGAAGACCCTGAATATGGTAAACCAGCAGTTACTTTTTAGTTTTTTTTTGGCAAATTAAAGGTATCAGGATAATACTATCAACTGATGTTCTTGGCAAACTTACTTAAACTTAAAGAACATAAAGAGTAAGTAAAACTGTCTTCAAACAAAGAAACATAAACAGATTTCATGATAAACCACAAAGGATACTTTTCCACACAGCTGATTTGGACAGTCAATGTGGGACTTGGACAATAAACAATATGATCTTAAGAGCAAAGAAAAGAATGGACCATGAGAGTCAAATTTATAGTCACCAATTATACAGCAATTGGTATTTCAGGTTCATTCTCAGCCAGTCATCTTAGGGTTCACAGTCTTACTTGCTTAGGTTGTAAAATGCTGGCTTTAATTAAGCTCTTCTTAATCTATGTTGTTTGACAGAAGCCTAGGTTTGGCAGCACATACCCATTGTAAAATAAAAGCCATTTTAAAATTGTGGCCCAACACAAAGGTAAAAAAGAAAGGGAAAGTTGGAATTAAAAAAACAATTAAGAACCACCTCTGAAAAGAACCTGGGTAGCAGCCATTGGGGGAATGTAGTGTTTGTTGGCATATTTTTTGGCATCTGCAATTTAGAGAGAATTAAAGAAAAGAAGATGAGGAGGGGAAAAGAAAAAAGAAGGAAAAAAAGGAGGAAGGACAATGGCACATGGATTTCAAAAGTGAGACCCTCACTGTGTATGTTTGCCCAGCACTCTGACTTCTGAGCATTTTTCTGGGCAGCCCAACTGCAGCTGAAGGTCAAAACCCAAAAGAAATGACGCTTAACTGTTCAAGGAGCATCCATCGTCCCCGTCTAAAGTGAGACAAGATTATATTATATTAAAAAGAAGCATCACACGTGTGTGGAGAGCAATACAGAACCACAGTACTAATACATATAATCCTTCAGCAAATACTATAAATTGTTAGATTAAACTGATGTAGGATGGCTTAAACCGAAGGACAATGTCCTGACTATCATTCGAGAGAAAAACATGATTAAGAATGGAGTTAGAATAAAGGCTGTTGTAATGGGGTGGGGGGTAGGGTTAAGAAGGGGATATGAATTAGGAAAGAAGAAAGAGCTTTGTTTTGCTCAATAGAAAAGAAGGGAGACAGAGAAAGAGAGACAGAGACAGACAAGAGAGAGAAAAACAGACTCTTTGTGAGTGCATGACTGAGAATTTAAAATAGATTGAATCACAAGGTTTTGCCTAAAAAAAAATGATAGAGAGGAAACGTGCTGGGACTGTACTTCAGCATCCTCTGTTTTTCCTCTGAATAGTTTAAATAAAATGATAATATTTACTACAAACTCTGTGGCTATGCTCACAGAGTCCAGGACGGCAATAAATTAGTATTATGCAAATTGTTTTCCACAGAAATACAGTCCCTCTTGTATATCTTCAATAGCCCACCAGGGAAGGGAAGGGAGGCACAATTAGACCAGATTGTACTCCTTCAGGTTCAACTGGAGGATGGTGTCCTTGACAGCAGCAAAGACAAAGCGGATGTTCTCGGTGTCTGTGGCGCACGTGAAGTGGGAGTAGATAATTTTGTCACTGTCTGGGTTCAGGTCCACGAACATCTTCAGGATGAATTCTCGAGCAGCCTGAGCATCTCTCTGGGGTCCTGTGTGTCAAGAGAAGAAACGGAGTTTGTGAGCTGATTCATTAGTGCACTTGTTCATCACTCATCCAATAACTATTTTGTCACTGGTCATGAAGACTAATATGCAGTGCAGATTAGATATGATAGTGTTTTCTAATAGTGTTTCTGATAGTGTTTTAAAGAAAGTACTATTGTACTTTTTTTGTCACTTGAGCTTTCCAGTGAACTGACTGGAAAGCTCAAGTGACAAAAAAAGTACAATAGTACTATCCACCAATAAAATAAGGATAGGTGCAGTGTGACAATTTGAAGGCCAGGCTAAGTTCCTTTCTTTGTCCCAATTCCTTGGTCCACAGGAAGACACTCTAGGCTGTTCAGCAGGGGGTGGTATCTCACTTGTGTTCCACTGAGTGCAGTGTTCCAGTCTACAGTAAGGTGCAAACAGACACAGCTGCCTCAGGCTTTCTTGTCAGGTTGGCTGAGACCCTCTGCCATGGATCATTTTACATTCCACAGATTAATATCTCAAAATGGGACCTCCGGACCTTAAGGTCAGGTCAGGTTCATCTATAATAGTCTCTCTGCAATCTTTTTTTTTTGAAATAGGGTCTTGCTTTGTAGTTCAGGCTGGCCCTGGGTTCACTATGTAGCCCTGGCAAGGCTCGAACTCAGCAGTCCTCCTGCCTCTGCCTCCCGAGTGCTGGGATTACAGGCTTGAGCCACCAAGCCCGGCATTTGTGGTATGTGGTACTGATTGTTAATGGGCGTGAGTCACCATGCCTGGTATTGTTGTATATGGTTACTGGGGATCAAACCAGGGACCCTGCACTTGCTAGGCAGGCGCTAGAACCACTGAGCTAAATCTCTAGCCCCGAAGTCTCACTTTTTGACAATGGGTGTTTGAGTGCTCTGCATTTATATAATGTTCAGTTTACTATTATGAAAAATTTGGTTTACATTTTCTCATATTTATTTGGGGTCTTTTATGTACCAACCATTGTCCTAGATGCTTTGGTATAAGGACTGTGATGTATTTAACAGGATAAATTAGAAGCATATTATTTTGCAGTAAACTCTTAAAATATGACACCAAAGCAGAAGCAACAAAAGAAAAGTATCTATAAATCAGACTAAAGAAGTTCTACAACTCAACAAAAAGGCAAAAGGGTTAAGGACATAGGTCAGCAACAGAAGGAGAACCCTTGACTAGCATGACCAAGGCTCTGGGTTTGAGTCTTGGCACAACCAATACATGAATGAATGAGCAAGCAAGTACATGAAAATATCTGATAAGAAATTTGTTCAAAAAGAAGATGTGTGCTGGGCATGGTGGCTCACGCCTGTAATCCCAGCACTCGGGAGGCAGAGACAAGAGGATTGCTGAGTTCCAGGCTTGCCTGGGCTACATAGTGAGCTCAGAGCCAGCCTGAACTACAAAGCGGGACCCTGTCTCAAAAAAAAAAAAAGAAGATACATAAGTGACCAATAAGCATACAAAAAATGCTTAACTCTGTTACTCATTTAGGGAAATGGCAACTAAAATCATAAGAAGATATACCTTCCCACCTACTAGAAGGGCTGTAAGTTTTTAAAAAGTAGCAAATAACTCTAGGCAAGGAAGAGATCTGTACCCTCACACACTGGCAAGAGGCCTGTACAATGAAGCAGCCACTGTAAAAAACTGTAGAAAATTTTTCCTTTAAAAGCGAATGAAAAGAGCCCCACATGGCTTAGCAATTTTAGCCCTAGATCTAAAGCCAAAGGAATCAAGAGCAGGGGCTCTTACAGCTCAGCGTTATGCAGCATCAGACGTAAGAGCTGGAGGCAGACACCACCCAAGTGCTCACGAGCTGGTGAGCACATAACCAAAGGAGGTGCAGCCTGCAGGGAGCCATAATGAGGAACGGAGTTCAGACACATGCTACAGGCATATAGACCTTGAAAACGTAAAAGTAAAATAAAGCAGATATGAAGAAATACTGTGTAATTCCTCTTATAAGAGGTGCCTAGGCAGAATCAAAGAGAAAGTAGAGTGAGGTTTACCTGGGAGAAGGGGAGAAAAATGGAGTGATTAATGCATAGTTGGGGTAGTGAAAAAACTTTGGAAATCCTAGTAATGGCTGCACATTATTATAAGTGTAATGAATGCCAGGGAACTGAATTCAAAAAGGTTAAGATGCAACAGTTGGGATACATCTAAATTTGAGAATCCTACAGAGACCCAGGCCACCGATTCTAAAATACACTCTGATATTTAGACTGCCAACTTGAAAACTTTCACATTGACCTCAGCGCTAATTGGGGCTCCAATAAGCTTATATCTAACACTGCCAGAAGTTAGGAGGAAAGGGCTGTGCAACAAATATATTAATAAAAAGAATGTTCATATTTTTTTACTTAGGTACTGAAAATTGAAAACTTTTTTTCTTTTTTGAGACAGGGTCTCACTTTGTAGTTCAGGCTGGCCCTCAGGTCACTATATAGCCCAGGCAAACCTCAAACTCAGCAATCCTCCTGTCTCTGCCTCCCGAGTGCTGGGATGACAGGCGTGAGCCACCATGTCTGGCGAAAATTGAAATTTTTGACAGCAACTGAGAAGGCTGGCATCATTAAATAAAAATATACTAAATAAAATATAAATTTTATATAATCACTAAAATTATTGAATGCAAAGGAAATCAAGAAGTGGAGGGAAATATAAGAAGAGTTAAGATGTGTTATGTATATATATACTAACTCCCCATGATGAATGTAATCACTATATACTGCAAATCTATGCTAATAAAATAAAATTTTAAAATAAAGATGCAAATATTTTATGTCATGTATTTTTCAATTATTATGGTTAATTCCTTGGTTCCAGACTAGTACTAAAAATATTTAAAACCAGAGACTAAAGATTTTTAGAGCAGAAGCCTGTCATTTCCATAATCACAGTGTTATTTCTGGCCTGGACCGATCTGGATGATTCTGTACTTAGTATATTTGGGAAGGAATGGACCACAGTTTTTTGTCTTTTTTATATACTCCAAGAATATCAGAACCAGATTCAAGTTCACCAAAGTATACTTGGAGTACAATAAGTTTGTAAGCATAAATTATTATTTGAGTAAATGTAAACTACAAAGAAAACATACTATATATCATAGTAGGAACAGAATTCCAATCTCTATGAACAATCTGCAGTTTAGAGTGGTAATTTCCCTTCCTCAACAAAAATGCTATTCATTCTGATTAAGACCTTGTAAGTGCAGAAATATGGAAGTGTGAAGTTTATAACACTATAAACATGCTTATTACAAAAATAGCACTATTGAGTGGGCCTAGATTTTTTTTCTTTTTGGTCTTAGTTCATCTTCCAAGGGCTTTTGAGTCTCATGAAAAGGCAGCTGTGTTTGCTTTGAGAAGAACAAAATCAGTATCCTTTCTTCCTCTGTGGCCACATTTCCTATGGGCATTATGTGGCACTGTGGAAAGTTCACAGTAAGAACATCTCTGGATATCAAAGCATTCACAAGAGGCACATACTGGAATGAAAATGCTCAGAGTTGATGGGGAATCTGGGGAAATTATAGCACTGATTTTTAAAGAGATGAGAAAAATGCTGCAGAGAGAAATGATCAGTTGTGCAAACAGGCGATAAAGCAAGTGATTTTCTGCAGATCAGTCAACTGCCCCATGGAGCGGTGATGGCTCTGGGAGCTGGAGTGTGGGCTGTGTTTGAGGCTTTGCGCATGGGCAATGGGACCCGTCCTTGTGCAAGCATGACAGGAAAATGAGCAGGGCTTGGGACCACTGAGAGGGTGTGTGGTATGTTAAATTTTTTACCCACTGATTCCCATTTAACTCAGAAAAATTACGGGCACTCTCCTTCCAGGTCTGTAAGGTACTTATATCTGCCTAGGTCTGCTTCAAATTCATGTTACTTAGGGAGATTTTGTGCTGAAAGAACTAGCCTGTTATGGGAAACTAAACATTAAGTTTAGTTTCTAACACTAAGCAAGTAAAACTAAACATTAAGTTATTTCTCTCCACAGTCTGCACAGGCATTTACTACTTGTCTGCAGTTGTGGCAAAAGAGAAAGTTCTAAAGGGAAAATGCAACTTAAGAGTCAGTGTTACTTGTTTTTAAAAGCAAAGCAAAGCAAAGCACAGAACAAAATGTACTCAGAGAACGTAGACATACTGCTAACAAAAAAGGGGCGCTAATTCTACAACATGGCAATATACCCAAATGTACGTATTTTATCTCACTAGCTTTCAAATCCTTGCATGAATGTGAGACGGGAACTTGAGTGTGTTCAACAAGTGGAACTCGTGTTCATGAGCCAGCACTGTGCCACATGCATGGGGACAAAAGGATGACTAAACTTTCTCTCCTGATGTGTCTGTGTCTTCACAGAAAGCTATGAAGCTAAAGTTATTCCTAATTTATACAGAATTATTTTCCAGGAGCTTGCAGAAGTATAAAAACACTGTTGAACTAATATCCTCTGTTGAAAAGGTAATTTTAAATAGTTTATTATGTTCCTGCAACACACTGTGTAGTAAAGACTTCTAGATTTGCCTCTTGCCTACGAAATGATTTCCATATGATTTTATTCAATCAGTTTTTACTCAGGAAGAAACAGAGGGCCAGTTTAATGAACGTATCCAAAGCAGTATGACCAATGAGAGGGACCGCTGGAATGGAAACTTTCAAAGTACATGCTTTAAATCACTGTCTGTACCAGGGGTTGGCTAACTTGCTTTATAAAGAGCCAGAGACTAAATTTTTTGGTTTTGCAGATCATTGACTTTCTGTTGCAATTACTCCCTACTGCTGTTATACCATAAAAGCACCCATAGCAATGAATGTGGCTATATTTCAGAAAAAATCTTTGTTTATAAAAACATGCAGCAGGCCATAGTTTGGCCCTCTTAACTGACAATGAAGCTCTTATAGGGCAATAGCTGTGACTTACTTGTTTTAGGGTGGATGAATGTGGATGCACTTAATCCACAAGTACTTCAGTTATTAGGCATTTCATAGCCCACTTGGGAAAGGCAAGATCTATTGCTAAGGATAAAGTAAATGATGCAAAGCCAGAGGAATAATGAATTAGGTATGGCAGATTCTAAGTGGTAAGGAAAAAGCTTAAAGGGCAGCTACTATTTTGCTAAGATTCATGGGCCTTCACTGAGCCATGAAGTTTCCCAAAAGTAAATGTTTCCTAAATGTTTATTGTGTATCCAGCATTATGCTAAATGACATATATGTGATCTATTATGTTTATCATGCCAAATGTTATATGTATACATGTTGTATATAATAATCTATAAAACAACCCTATAAGTTTGGTGCAAAGGTCCAGAAAATCAAATTACTTTGATTATAGTTCTATAAATAGCAAGTATCAGATTAAATCTGACTTCAGAGATGAGCTCTTGACCACAACAGTTCTCTCCCCAGGCAGAGAGGTAGGGTTGGGTTGTAACAAAATGAAAGAGGAAGAGGCAACTACAATGTCTGATACACAATTGGTCAAAACTACTGGATTACTGCC
>PVIC010024900.1:0-17032 GCA_004025085.1 Thryonomys swinderianus
ATCGGTCATGGTGACTCACACCCATCAGCAATCAGTACCACAATGCCAGGTGTAGTGGCTCATGAAAAAAGAAGAAACTACTCATAGACCTCAGGTTTTTGTTTGTTTGTTTTGTTTTGTTTTCTGGTTCTTCCACCCTTTTGTCCTGTAAGGACACTGTCTTCATTAATGCTAAAAGACACATAATGAAGTGTCATTTTACAAGAGAGAAAAATGTCCTCATTAGATGCCAAACATATCAGTCTCTCATTTTAGACTTCAGCACTATGAAAAATAAATTTATAGTGTTTATTAATCATGTATTTAACATCATTTTTATAGCAGGAAAAACATACTAATACAATGTAACTTCTGGCAAATGATTTCAATCCAAGTTACTCAGGGAAAAGAACATATTAGGTTGTATTCTTTCCACTAATATCACAGGCAAGGTATCCAATATTAAGTTAAGAAGGAAGAAAAGTACTAGGAAAATGCTATTAAAAGCCAAAAAATACCTGCTAGAGTAAAGAGTGCCTATTATTCTAACACTCCAGGATAAAAGGCAGGAGGATGAAAGTTTCCATCAAAGTGTGAGCAACTTACTAACTTTGCCAGCCTGAGTCTCAAAATAATAACGTAAAAAAAATTAAAGTTTGCTGATGTAGCACAGTGTGGGCCCTGGGTCGATTCACCAGAAAGACATACATACACACACACACACACACAAACACACACACACACACACACACACACACACACACACACATGCACGTACACATACAAAGACTACATAAAACAAAAATTCAATATATCTTTTAAAATGTGGACTGTATTTATTAAATGTTAGAGAAATGTGTTCTTGAAGAAGTGAGAATAAAATGAGAGTAAATTTTTAAAATAGGGTTTAAGAGAAAAGTTATGCCTTGAGGGCTATCGCCCTTGGCTAGTGTAAGGAAAGCTCTGGTTAATACGTAGCACCCCCCGACACATACACACCACACACACACATGCACACAGAGGCTACGCTTTGGCATCCAAATACCCACACGTAGGTAATGAAAGGAGAAGATGAGATGCCCCACAGAGGCCTCCTTTTTCTAGGCCTGTTTCTGATGTGGCCACGGGCCTGGACACGCTCAGGCGGCAGGACTGGCGGGTGACGACGATCCACGAGAGTCATGAAAGCAGGAAGTGCGGTGAAGGAGTAACCAGCTCTTCCTCCCTCTGCGCATCCGCATGGCCTCACTTCTGTGCGGCCTTCTAGGCTTTGAGGCCTGTAGTACATACTGCTAGAGAAGAGAGGGAACTAGAAAAATTTGTCCGGGAGAAAGTTGTTCCTTAAATTTACCAAACACACGTTATAAGGTTGAAAAAAAGTGAAAAGGAGAAATATTAGGTAACAAAACAAATGGATTAAAGTAGACGGTCACACTTACTAAAGGTGCCACTCGTCATTGGTTTTCCACATTAGTAAGATATCTTCAATTTATTTGTTACCATATGTAATTCTGGCCAAATGACTATGAGGGAAGATGACACATATTCCAGAGAATCCAGTGAGAAGCTCATTCGTGGTGTTCTCATCCTTCCCTTCATCATGTTTCCCTGACTCATAAGTTCTCCTGTTTTAGTCGGTACAGCAAGACCGTGGGGAGAGCTTGCCGGACTGGGTTCCTGAGACACTGCTTTCACCACCACGGGACCAAATGTGGAGCGCAAGCGTGAAGTGGAGGTCAAGTCTTTTTCTGTTTCTGAGAAATGCACGCAGGATCTTCAGTCATCCCCGATGGCTAAGGGTGGTTTGCACCTCACAATGACTCTTCTTTGCTCTTTGGAGATCTCCAGTGAAGGATTTCAACTTTAACATCATTCCGCAAGGATCTCCATCCCGATAGCACGCTCTCTTTCTCTCTCTGGGAAACAGGAATCTATGTCTCTTGGCAGGTATAATTTGTTTGTGTACCATAAACAAGTAGACCACATATAAATCCTACATTGATTTAACACATTGGGTCAAAAAATATAGAAAAGTCTATTAGATGAGAATTGAGAGGAAAAATGATCATTTATAGCCTCCAAAGTGCTAAACTTTCCTTGTCATCAACTAGGACTTACTGACTCACAATACGAATGGTGCTGTGAAGCTAATAAAATATCCCAGGTTTTTGTTTTGTTTTGTTTTTCAGTTAGACTTACTTTTTTTTTCTTGTTTTGCCTCTATGGTCCTTAAGCAAGTAATCATTTTCTGTTTTGTGCTCGCCTGGTTGCTAAACTGTATGACGTTTAACTTCATAAAGAACTGAATATTAAATGTTATCTGATGTTGGCAAAAACAGGAGGAGAATGGAAAGGAAGCAGAAAAACATATAGCTATGTACTCTGTAATGAATGTGATCATTGTGTTCTGATATGTTCTAATAAAAAATAGAAACTTTTATCAATTAAAAGGATACAAAAATAAAAATGAGATGAACTGACATTCATAATTGCAATTTCTTTTACATGATGAATACACTAAAATTTTACTACTAAGGACATGACAGCAAGGTGAATGTGGATGTAATCTTAGCAAGTATGTCTGCCTTAGTTTTGTTGTACACTACCATATTTTGGGTCATTATTTGCAATTCCATTGAACTTACCCACATTTCACTAAAATATGGATTTTTTGCTGAATTATTAGCTTGAAATGTAAACACAGATATTCAAATTCTTCTGTTTTCATAGGAGCATTATTTCCACACTCAAATGTCCAGTTCATGGTCATTTGTTGGAGTCTAAGACTTTGACTGAATCCCTTAGTTCTGTTTACATAATATATATGCAATGCTTGCACTTGTTTTGACTTCAGTTTCAAAAATATTTACAAACATATTTGATAAGGCATGGCATTACTAATTATGGTCTCATGTCTCTTCTTTGATAGGAGAATGTGCACCTAACAGAAATAAAGACTGTATTTTGAATTCTTTCCCAGGTAAGCGTGGTTATGTGGCTAAGAGTTGGCCTTATGCTACTTTCATGTAATACAGTGTGAGGAAAGAAATGACCTGGAATTGTGCTTGAACAAAAATAACTCCTCACCAGGCATGGTGGCTCATGCCTATAATCCCAGCACTCGGGAGGCAGAGACAGGAGGATTGCTGAGTTCAAGGCTTGCCTGGGCTACATAGTGAGCTCAGAGCCAGCCTAAACTACAAAGTGAGACCCTGCCTCAAAAAACAAACAAACAAACAAACAAAACTCCTCTTTATATCTTCTCTAACCAGAAAATATGAACTAGGAGCTTAATGAGAGAACATGGAACTTGAGAAGAAAATGTTCACGTTGAAGCAAAAGAGAAAACTGAAAGCTTTACTTGGTGAGTCATTATATCCTCATACTCAGTCTCTATCTGATTCAGATACCTTTATAAAAAATCATGAAACTATGGTATTATTTAGTGTTATTATTCATGTGTTGTCACTCAGTTTAACATTAACAAATAAAAACCACCATCCTTCATTTTTTTTTAATTGGCAAAGAAGAAGGTTTTAAAAAAAAGAAAAAAACTTCCAAAATATTTATTTTGTGCATTTGGATTTCTTTTCAAATATTTCACATCTTTACTTTCATTCAATTTCAGCCCTGATTGCACCTATAATTTATCAAGAAGACAGACTAAAATTAGTGCACATTTCTGACCACCACATGCGGAAGTCCATTCACCTATGCTGGTTCATGTTTTCCTTCCTTGTGTTAAGCTCTTGTCTTCTTAACAAAAATCCAATTTCTTTAATCCCTTCCCTTGTTAACTTCCTAATATCCATACATTTACTTAATTCCTTCTCTCGAGTATAATAACTCATTCCACTTTCTCTAAATGATTTCCAGTTCTGTTCAGATATTCTCAAATTAACAATCCCTTTCCCTATAATACAAAGTCAATCACAAGCACTGTTCCCATTCAGAGCTAAACATATTAGAGTTTCATACACAGTTTGTGTATTTCTTCTATTTTCTCTAAATAGTTGGAGAAATAGCTCCCTTTCCTCCTTTCCAATGGAGTTATATGTTAATCTAGTCATCGGGGACTTCAAATTTGAAAAATTCCTTGAATTTCTTCCATATTAATGTTTTAAAAATTCTTTAGTCCACACATTCAGGATGAACACAGTGTTGTTGTGCAAAGGGTGATATTTATGTCATGAACTATTGTTTACCCTTTTTTCATTAACATTTTGAAACATCCCTTGTCCAACCTTTCTACATTCCAAAATTATGCACTTCATGGATATCCTTCATATGAGTTCAGATTCTTTTGACGATGTCATGGATTCCAGGATTTTGAATACCAGGATTTTAAATAGGACTTTGGAATGTGCATCTCTGCTCCGAACAGTTGTCGGCTCCTCCAAACAAGCCAGCTCGGCGCTTGATCATTTTTGAGCAGTTTTTCTCAAATGTGTCCCGTCCCAAATTGAAATTTCACTTCTTGCTTTCCATGAGTATCAGCCGCTCCATCACCCTTTGCTCAATAAACGACATGCCTATTCATTATTAAATCAGTGTCATATGACTCATGACTTGTGCTTTCGTTTCTTTTATATTCTTGCAAACGATACCTGTTTTGCCACTGTACGATGGTCCATTTTTATGCGATAGGCTCACATCCCCTTCTCAAACATTAGCATGTGAAAGCCATTCTGACGGCCTTCCTGTGGATGACAACACACTTTGTCTCTACTCATAACCCTCCAACACTTTCCCCAGAGGAGAAAATTTAGGAAATATATTGTTTCTTGGTTGTTAAGAATATATGTAAAAAAATAAATTTGATAATATATACACACATAAGGGAACATATCATTTTTATATTATAGAATATAATTTTTGCTATATTTCAGTCAGCCTCTACAAAATAAAGGTATTTCCTAGAAATACCTTTAAAACCTAGAATAGTTTCCTATTTCTTACTTACAGAGGTAACTCTACCATCTTTGCCAGTTTAAATGTCCAGACTTTACAGTGACTTAATTAATTCCCGGTAAATGTACAACTTATAGACCTCTTGTATTCTCTACCACTGTGCTCCGTTTCCTTATTTCTTATAATTTGACATATTTTTGTGGTTCTTATGATTAATGGTGGTTAATATATTAATTTTCAAGGTTCATCAAGGTCTTTATTAATTTTTCTTTAGTAGCTAACAAAATTTCAGGTTCAGAATAGTCAAAGCACAAGTGTTCATTCATGAAATGAATACATGGAAAAACCTCTGTAAATTTCTCTTTAGGAGGAGTGCATGGAATCTGGAATAATTTTCAGACTGTCACTAACTCTTAGTCACTAATCTTTGCCACCTGGAAGTATTTTATTTGTTAAAGCAATCTCAACTTTTTAAGGAATACATATTTCATTTACAACATTTTTTGCCTTTATAAATAAGTTGCCTCTGAATTGAAAAGTCAATTACTAGTGAGGAAAATCATTTCTGTTTTTAAACTATAGCATTTTAAATTGTTTACAGTAATTTTAACTGAAAAAATATTTGTCGTCTGCAAAAGGAAAAAAAAAAACTAGGAGCTAGAGTCACTTTACCAGTAAACTTAGGTGTTTTGTTTTGTTTTGTTTTTTGAGACAGGGTTTTGCTTTGTAGTTTAGGCCGGCCCTGAGCCCACTATGTAGCACAGGCAAGCCTCGAACTTGGCAATCCTCCTGTCTCTGCCTCCCGAGTGCTGTGAGACAGGTGTGAGCCACCATGCCCGGCAACTTAGGTTATTTTTGATAATTTACTGAGGTTGTAGTGTCATCCTTCTAAAACAAAATGTGTATTTAAGTGAAAAATAATTTCTCAATGTTTAGGATTTGCTGTCTTATTTCACTTAGGCACTAAGAAAAGATTGTCATTTAGTAATAAAGTATGAGTAATGAGGCCAAGCTTAGTGCTATCTGGGCGGCATATTGGTTGAAAGTATCTGTGTATAGCTTCTTCAGTGTAAGTAAACAGAATGTTACACCAATTGTCCTCGGCCTAATTGACACATTATCTGTGTGTGTGTGTGTATATATATATATATATATATATATATATATACACACACACATTCATAATTATCTCCACAGAACTTGGAGCAGAGTTTGTTTTCAGTAAGTGCATGCTTTTTGTTATGTTACAACTGAATGGATAGTATTTGCATACCTGATAATATTTAAGCTTACTGAGCTAGAAGGAGACATTCGGTCTTGTGTAGGAAATAACCTTAAAATTATTTCCTCTAAAATTATTTTGTATTGATAATTTTACCAGTTATCATAAAAATCTTCTACCTTAGAGGCCAAAAGCTAAGTTAGTCAGAGAAAGACTAGCCGGGCTTCAAGCCATGGGGGAAAGTAGGGAGTTACAGCCGGTTTGCTTTGAAGCTTACTTCATCAAACACAGCTGCCACTAAGGGGACCAGTATGTTCTCCTCACTGCAAATTAAATCTGAACAGCACAATGCCTCTTGTAAAGCACGGCGTGCAATTATTTTGATTCTGAAAAAAAATTAAATAGAAGAAAGAGGAAAAGAAAAAAGAAGAATACAGGAAGAAAAGTGAGTAAAACATTGGTAATTTGTTTAGCTTGTGGTGCAGGCTGCTCTCTGATCAAATTCTGTATCCCAGAGGAAGGCATCATTTTAAATTACCCAGCAAGCAGGCAAGAGAAAAGAGGCAAACAATCAAAACCTTCCCAGGAGGGGAAGGAGTAAGGCTAGGGCTCCAGAGATCCCATTTAATAAATAAACACCTTCATTTCTGTAAGTTAATTTCACCACAGGAAATAAGTTTAGTTTTAATTATATTGCTTTATGTCATGTTTTATAAAAGGTACATGAGGTTCATTGACTTTCTCTTATTAAAGCTGTAGCTGTTTCAAAAAAAAGTTGCGTGTAAATTCGGTCTCTGAGGAAACATAGCATGATGTACAATTATTTGAAATGCAACATTTTCATTTTAACTCGTGTTACTGACAATTAGATGCAAACAGCGTGTTGTGTTTAATTTTCATTAAAATTGTTTTGACTTTCTGGAGTTATGGAGGAAAGACTAATACCTGGTTATTGAATTATTGGAACAAAGATAACAAATGAGGTATAATTCATCAGGTTGAATAAATACACAAGTAATCATTTCAGAGCTTTTACAAAAAAGGCATAATTTTAAGTTAAAATTACCAGGAAGCAAATAAATTCATGTTAATACTTTTTGAGCAAAAATCTTGGGATTTAGGCTAAGAGTAAGGCTTGGAAATGAAACGATAAGTGATCAGAGGTGGGAAGCACAACCTCCAGTGAGTTTGTACCTCACGTCACCATCAAATTTAGGGTCACTGTTTCTGGCCTTATAAAACTGTAGAGAGTAACTTCATTTTTCCCCTGCTTTCAGAAGGAGATTAGACACCATGCAGTGTGGCTTTTTTTTTTTATGTTGATAGAGTAGCCCTGGTTTGAATGCTTATTATATTTGTCTTTCTTGCTAAAATCAATTGATAAGCCGATACAAATCATCTCTTCAAAGCTCTGAGTAGGATATAGGAAATATTAAAAAAAGGAACAATGAGACACATACTCTTTTCTCAAATTATCTTTCATTTGCATGAAGTATATATAGACATACATAAATGGAAAATTATACAGAAAGTGTATTCATGTAGAATTATCAGATGTTGTTTTTATTTATACTCTGTACCATTTTAAGACTAAAAAGTGAATAACTATATATGGCCATTAATGATGTAGCTTCTTTTCATTCCTCTACATACCTTTTTTTTTTTCTTTTTCTGTTCCTGTGTACCATTTTGCACTTAGCCTCTTCCAATCTGTAATAGTGCCTCTGGTTTTCTCTCTTCATGGGTTAGTAGTTGAAATACCTTAGTCAGTAATTTTGACATGGATGTGCTTTTTTTTTCTTTTTCTTTTAATTGTTGCACACTAGTAGTATAGAATAGTAAGGCTTCACTGAGAGGTGCTCTTTTTCTCAATGGAGAAAATAATGTTTTGCTGAACACAATATCCTATACATTCCCTTAGCACATTGCACCCCTCCTGCCTTGTTTCTAAGTGCGTTTCTGGGACACGACAAAATGAGGCTGGTTGTGGGTGAGCACCATCCCGTAAAGTCCACCATGGTCAGACTAACTGTAAAGTGCTTGGAGGACTTGTGTTCAGGGTGGGCACATATGGACATGGCCTGGAGAGAGGCATTCATGTATTCCATCATGAATTTATGTCAAGTAACCGGGTACTTCCTCCTTTAAGTATATGCTGTTAAATATGCTCAAATTAAATGAATTACTTTTAACTTTGGGGAATTCTTGGCACACTTGAAATACAATATAAGCAAAATATTAATTTAGCCAGTGAAAAGATTTTATAAATTATACTTCATCAGAATTTTTCCACAAAGCATGTCTGTACTCTGGAAAAGACAACCTTAGCAGAATAAAATGCTGAAATTAATAAATAGCTGAAATTTCTTGTCATATTTATGGCAAAGAGTCCTCAAAATAACAATAAGGATTTCACCAGCCTAATGAAAATGATGTGGCCAGAAATATTACCACTAAACACACAGATGGTAAATAAGTACATGACAAAATTATTGAAAGCCAGGGATATTTACAGAAGTTAAAGTTGAAACTACAATGAGGAAATTTTACGTATGTTAACAAGAAGTTACAAGGTTCCAAATTCATAAATAAGGTGAATGAGGACACAGTTCAATATTTTCAGAGCTCGCCTCTCTATTGGACAGTGCCTGACAGCACTGCTATACTATACTGCTATACTTTTATTAAAGAAATCCTTCCTGTGTACACACTCATAAAAGAGGACTTCCAGACTCCTTCAGAAAGTGGTAAGAAAGATGAGATAAGTATGCTGAAAGGGAGGGGGACTACTCTAAATGGGATTAATGGCAATATGCTTTTTACTGTAATAAATATTTTTATTTAAACACTTTCAGATCATTCCTTTTTGTCTCTATTGATTTCATTTCAACTAATCACCTAAGCACTTACATTTGGTCCAAACATTCCACATTTTACTTTTTTTTCTTATTTATTCCTGTTCAGTCTGAAAAATCGGGGTCCCCTTTCACCTAGAGCCCATTCTTTGTAGCTAAAATAGATGTGTGATGGTCTCTCTCATTTGGTTTTATTTCCTAGTCACAATATAAGAATAGAATAATCAAGAAGGCAGACATCATGGCATTAGTTATGATTCATTTAGAAGCTTACAAATAGGAGACATCCTAAAAGTCATTATATAGTGTGAGTCCATAGTGGCTAAAACTCTCATAAAGTAGCAACTCCCAGTTTGAGTTGACTCTAGGATACGAGCTCTTCTGTAGAAACACGTACTTGGGCGCTCTCTTCTCAAGGCCGTGTGTGTACTTCTCATGAAGCAAGCTGATCAGAGTAGCCATCTGTGCAGGCTTTGATTAAGTGCTGAATCTGAGTAAAAAATAAGCACATAATGAGCTCACTGGGTCTCAGAATGGAGAGGTTTCTCTTTGCTCTTCAGTGCGTGATATACACACCTGTAACATCGCTTCAAAGCCTGAGTTGTTTCCCTTCTGTCTAGATCGTGTGTTTTAAAAATCCTTTTTAGTACTGACAATGTTTTTGAAGTACCACTGTTATACTTCATAGGTAAGATATTAAAGATATGAATGATTATTAATATTCATTCAACCATGAATCCTAGACTACTGAGGAAAAAAAAAGACAAAACAGGTATCATTGGTTTCTGTTCCTGTTGGTTTTCTCTTGAGTTTTTGTAAGTAAATCCTTTTAGAGTAAAGGCATCAATTGCATGGAATTTTGCAGTTGTCTGTATATAACTTCATGTCACTTGCAAATAAGGGTAAATTTACATCCTATTTTCTAAGCTGCATGCCTTTTACTCCTTTCTCTTGTCCTATTGCTCTGGCCAGGTTTCTAAAGCTTTATTGAGTACTAGTGGTAAGAGTGGGCTTCCTTCAGTTTTCCAAGATCTTTAAGACACAGTGTCCCTTTTCCTCTGCTGCGTAGAGTGTTAACTACGCTTACCACATCAGCCTTTATTCTGACAAGGTGTGTTCCCTCTACACACAATGAGCACAATTTTTATTCCATTTTTTGATTTTTTATTGCTACATATTATTGGTACATTATATATACACATTACAATTACACTCCACATTGAGAATTTGTACCAGTATATGACACAATTTAATTCTCATTTTTCCCCTTCCCCCACTCACCCTAACTCCTCCCACCCCTATATACACAAGCATTGTTTCCTTTATTTAACATTTTTTTTCATTCTTCATTATTTACCCCTAAGCCCCATTACCCTTTGAATATTTACTATTTCACAATATTAATCATGCAATCTAGAACACACTTATAACTTCAGCATTTTTTTCTGTGCTTCAATGTTTTGGTAGGTTATAACACATTCAATGATTTAAATGTGATGAACTCTATGTATATAGAGAGAAATCCAAATTTCCAGGAATGCCAACTCTACTAGGTATACCAGACTGTATTTTTTAAATGACTCAAAAGACCAAAATAAATATATAATCCCATAAAAGTTTAATGTTTATACATGAGATATGCCTAAAAGAATAAGACAAGAGAGGAATTTTCAGAGTACTTCTAACTCCCACAAAGTTAGAAGTAAACATAAAACTTTCATGCTTTTGCAACTTTATAAGTGAGACCAAACTGGTAATTGTCAGTAAAAACAAACAAACAAACAAAACAAAACAACAACAACAACAACAACAAAAAACACAACAAATATGTAAACCTGTAGCATAGAAAACCGCGAGTCATTAGTTCAGACGTTCTAGAGTGGCATGGCCAAAATGTCTCTCTCACGGTGTCCCAGAGAAACCAGGGACTCTCAATAAGGTCACTGAGACTGATTTTCATCTTTCACAGCTGTCGTGATCCTGGCTTTAACTCGAAACCACAATTTTGACATTTTGCTGTTTTAGTATCACTCCTTATTTGACCATGCATTATTTATCTGATGATTAGCCCATTTAGAAATTATTTTCAAATATAGAGAGATGTTCTTCCTCATTTTAAGGATTAAAATTTTAGGATAATTTTATTGTATGATATATAATACTCTGAATGATTTCATGAGTTCAACATTTATTTGTATTTGAGATCTTACACCACAAATTTCAATTATCAATGTCAATATTTAAATGTCATGTTTGTCTTATTTCATCAAAATGAAAGAAATATATAAGCTTTGAATGCTAGAACAATTCTCTATCTGCATGCAAACAATTAATATCACGCCTATTTCAAAGAGAGACACAAATGCAATGGATCATGGATCCATGTAACCGTAGAATTATACATATTAAAAGAAAACACAGAAAGAATTCTTGTAACCATAATTTCAGCAAAATACATCCTTATGAAAAAATTGATAAATTTGCCTTTCTAAAAATTGAATAGTCTTACTTTTTAAAGAATAGCTTAAAGAGAATAAAACAAACATATCAGAGACTAAAGGAAAATATTTTTAAACAATATCAGATTAAAGAGATGTTTGTACGACATACAAAATACTCAAAAATAAAGTTAAAATTCCCACAATTAAGATGGAAAATTATTTGAACAGAAACTTTAGCAGAAAAGATATCTGAAGTGTCTCTTTAGTGTTCAAAAAGATAACGAGATCTAACAACCTGTTACCTATATTGATGACGTTGAGAGATGTACGAGTTTGTAGCTCTGTCAGACAATGGCTACACATTGGGGATACTTATTTACACACAGTACTGTGAAAATAGGCTGAATAAATAGTAATTTCCTGGTTTAAAGAAAGTAAAAATTTCACAAAATAATAAAAGTATGCAGTTTGAATTATTTTTCTTTTTTAATTCTTTATTGGTACAATTTATAAGCATCTCAATAATTATTTTTCTTTCAAAAAAGGTGGAGAAAGTGATTGGTCAAGAACACCAAAGAAGTTTATGAGTTGCTGAGGACATGTAGTATATTCTATATTTTTTCTTTATTTTTTCTTTCTTCACTGCATTTTTATTAAACTATTGTTCATTCATTTAAAATCAGCTTGCTCTCATATCAAATTGAATCAGCAGTCAGGTTAGCCCACCGAGAAGGAAAAAAAAAATAAGCATTGATTATCCCTTTTGGATAAGGCTGGACAAGGTCATTAAATTCTTCCTTGGTCCATGTAAGTTCCAGTTTGATCTACTGAGACTCTATCTTTGTGATTGTATGTGTTCATTTCTTTCTTTTTTCATATATATATATATATTTTTTTTTTCAAATTTAAAGTACTAAACTAATAGACAATTTTGTATTCCAATGATACAACGTGATGATTTGTTAAGCCTACACATTGTGAATTGATTATCACAATGAAACTAATGCATTATCACTATCCAGAGTTGCCATTCATATATGTGATGTGTATATGTGCATGTCAACTCTTATCAACTTTGAAGACAAAAATATACTAGTATTAACTTCAGTCACCATTTTGCATCTTAGAACCCTAGAATGTTTTCATGTGATAATTTAAGCCTGTTCCACTTGATAAAAATCTCATTTTCTCACAGCACCACAATCCCTGTCACCAGTCCCGACTTTTTTACCCTGTGCTTCTTTTGGTTCTTTTTAGGTTTTCAAAAGCAAGAAGACTCACACAGTATTTGTCTTTCTGTGACTGCATTCTTTTACTTAATATAATAGCTTCTAGATTCATCCGTGTTGTCACAGTGTCAGGATTACTGTAACTTATTATTTCACAGCTGCTAATATTCTATTGTATTCATCACTTACTCAACCATCCAATGATTAACATAGGTTATTTTCACATCTTGGTTATTGTGATTAATGTTAATGTGGACTATGCATTGAATTCCTGATTTTGTTTATTTTGAAAAAAATACATGTATGTATCCAGAAATGGAATTGCTAGATAGCACAGGACACTTGAATTTAGGTAACAGAAATGGAGTGTCAGAGCTGATAACAATAGAAAGAACAATGTAGAAAATAAGGCAAGCATTGTTGGGAGAGGAAATGAAAGTAGACAAAATCTGTTTGTAATCTTGTACCTATGCAACTGTGAGTTTAATAGCCTGCCTTTATGAAACATTTTAGTGCAAGGTTGTCCTTTAAATGAAGAATATCTAAAAGTGTGGGAAGCAGTGCCATGCTTTCTTCATTGATCTATTTTTCTCCTGTATCTCTAGTAACATCAAAATCATTTTCACTCCATGCCTGCTCATGAGAGATTGAAAGGGTGTTAATAATTCTCCTCCCCTATAGCTATTCAAAATACGAAAGAGAAACGGTCTTACCTACTCCATCCTGTCTACTGTTGTTATAATTTATTTTCACATTTATGGGGAGATGTAGGACTAGTAATTTCCTTGTCTCATTTAGAGCCCCTCCTGACGTGAATGCAATGGAATGATGTAACCTCTTCTGCGTTTCCTAATTTCCTTGTATCCACTTCCAGGAACACTTCATCTGAGTCTTCATCACCCTAATCGTTTCTACATATTCTTCAAGCTTCGAGATTAAAATTTTCATCTCTTTAAGAAGACTTTTCTATCATGTATTCTCATTTTATATCTAAATTGCTTTTTGTGATTTCTCTCCAGTGTATTCTACTTCAATTCTTATTGCAGGTAATTAAACACTTATCATCTCTTTTCTCCAACACCACCTCCAAAAAAGAAAGTAATAGTAAAGGAACTGTCAAAATCTCTGATGATGTTTGTAATGGTTAATCTCTGGCTTTATATTTAAAACATTGTTTTTAGCCTAAGAAAGCCATAGGTATTTTAAGAGAGATAGTTATATCAGTAAGAAACTCCTGGCCACAGAAATCCCACCAGGGCCCTCAGTCATATTCTCCCCAGTTGCATCTACTGCTGACCACTGTGCACCTCAAAGCATGTGCTCGCTCCAAATTATACCTTCTTCTTAACATCCGCAGTAAGAAGGCAAGGTCTTGCTGTCAGGATCTTCCACTTCTCTAATCTTATGGGAGCGGTCCTTCAAGATCTCTGTTTCCTGTCTGATCTCTGACTTAGAAATCACTTCATAACAGTGGCTTCATGCAGTTTTCAATCAAAGACTATATGATCTGTCACGTGAACATTCCCTCTATGAACTTTTAAGCCAGGTGTGTCCTTAGACATTCTTATTTATGTTACTGAAACTTCATGTTATCTATCTTCCAATGTAAATTATATACATTTATATATAATATATACATTTGTATATGATATATATTCATCATTTTATTTTGGCCTTTTGAACTCCTTTACAGTGGAAAATTGCAGTAATTAGGTTCACACACCAAAGCATTCAACAAAATTTTGCTTCCGTTCACGAACTCTGTGTAGGGTAATGAATAGGGTGGTGATTATCTTCCCCAGAGTGGTGGAACAAATTAAGTTCATGAACTGAGGTGCCGCTGTATTTCTCATGCAAACTGCACGAGAACGTTGTTTGTCAAAATTGTTCTTAGCCCTGTTTCTCATTTTGCCATTCAATAACCAGCTTTGTTTTCTTTCTGAAAATTTTGAAAAAATGTTACTTGTTTCTAAATTTTTGTTATCCTTTATATATATATATGATGGTCACTTTTCTTGGTAAATCCTAAGCACTGTACAACATTGTTTAGTCAATAATTTTCCTCATTCATGTCTTGTGCTGGGCCACATGCTAAAATTTATTATCTTAATTTCTTTACTACATATGTGATTTTTCTTTACTTAAAAAAACCAAAATAATATAAATTCTCCTTTGCGGGCCAGAGATTTAGCTCTGGTTCTGGCACCTGCCTAGGAAGTGCAAGGTCCCTGGTTCCATACCCCCTAGCCACATACAACAATACTGGGCTTGGTGATTTACCCCCACCAGCAATCAGTACCATACACCACAGTGCCGGGCGTGGTGGCTCACGCCTGTAATCCCAGCACTCAGGAAGCAGAGGCAGGAGGATTGCTGAGTTGGAGGCTTGCCTGGGCTACATAGTGAGCTCAGGGCCAGCATGAACTACAAAGTGAGACCCTGTCTCAAAATAAAACAAAACCTCCTTTGAACTCCTGAACAATCTCCTCACTCTTTCATTCCTCTTCTTCTCCTCCCTTGTCTTTTAAATTGCATGGGTTCTGTCAAAAATTTTAGACTAATTACCTAGAAGCATTTGTTGTTCTGAGTCTCCTTAGCTAGAGCAACTTCTTCTATCATCTTTCATCAATGATAAGAAATAAAGATCTTACATGTTAAGAAACCTGTTCAGTCCCACATTTGTAGCTATGAAAATATCCTTAATCTGATTCTTACCTGTGCAATCATTACCAAAAGGCTATAGAAATAAATTTCTAGGTGATTGATTGTTCAGTTTTAATGTGCTCACAAATAAGTAAAAACTTAATAAAAAATATATTGCAAGTAGCAGATCTGTTGGCATTAATAGCTGCCAACCACTCTATCTCTCGTGAACCATGGTTGTCGCAGCAGTCTTGAGGTTTTCAGAAGGGGTCCTGGGAGTCTCCTTCCATTCACTGCACCATGGTGGCTGCCTCACTGCCTCAGCCAATATGAACTGTAACTTTCATGGTCATTTTGACTCTGCAGAAGAGCCAGTAGTCACTTGATGCCCTGTATAAGTCATATGGAGGAGAAGATATACCATAATTTTTAAAATTAACTTTGTCTTTATTGGTACATTGTGCCCATCAACTGAGGACTGGATAAAGAAGATGTGGGGTTTTTTTTTCCTGTAAAATGGAGTATTACTCTGCCTTAAAGAATGATAAGTTTGAGTCTTTTATACTCAAACAGATGTATCTTAAGGACATACTCATTACTTAAATAAATAGTTCATAATTGTGTAAATATTGTAGCTGTTCTCTGGTATGAGACACAAGATGTAAATGAGTTCTAGAATGTATGATGGATAGTATGAAATAGAAAATATTCAAAGGGAAATGTGTGGAGGGGTGAGTAATGAGGGGTAAAGAAAAAATGTGATGGTAATAAAAAAGGGAAGCAAAGCTTATGTATTTAGGGGATGGGGTTGTGGGGTGGATAGGGGAACAGGAAAAAATGAGAATTACATTGTGTCATATACTGGTACAAATCCCCAATATTGAGTGTGATCGTGATATATAATAAAGTTTTTAATGGATAAAAACTGCTGGACATATTTCGTTTCTGAGAAGCAAGCATAAGATCCAAGAAATCTTTCAATTTAAATCATACTTACAGTAAAAGATGCACGGTCACTAATCTCCTAAAGTAACTCAAAGTTTTGCCCCTTACTTTGATCACAGTTATCCTGTTGTACTTGGTGATGCATTTTATTTTCCTTTTTACTACAACATCTATTTCTTTCTCATTGTAAGTATTCATCATATGTATTGGTCACCTCTTGCAATCTGTTGTTCTTTCTCAACTGTGCTGTACTAGCTATGGATACAAACACATGTAAAGTGTGGTTCAGTTGTATACAAGCATGGGCTCTTCAGAGCCTCTTAATTACGGTTCTAAGTCAACACGACCTTGGAATGGATTGTAGTATATTTGAAATAGTTAAGGGCACCAGTTCTTTGATGCAATTAAACCCCCTGTCATACTCAATCTAAATTGAGACACTTGTGACCAAAATATTTCTTTGTCTTTCTGACACCCATAGAATTTGGTGAGATCTCCTCTCTCTTGTCTCCAGGAACTCTACAGTCTATGCTCAGCTTCTCTATATTCAGATTTATTTTGTATTCTCTATTCAGGGTGTGTAAAGTGACAAAGATACAAGGTTTCTTCAAAGAAAAACAGACATAGGGATATGGGTAAAAAATGAGAATTAACTCGTGGGTCCAGAGATTTAGCTCAGTGGTTCTGGCTCCTGCCTGGCAAACCTAAGGTCCCTGGTTCAATCCCTGGTAACCACATACAACAATACTGGGCATGGTGGCTTATGCCTACTGGCAATCATTACCACATACCACAAATGCTGGGCTT
>PVIC010024901.1:0-25680 GCA_004025085.1 Thryonomys swinderianus
TTTTGTGTGAATAGAAAAACTATTTGAATTTTAAATTATAGTTGCTCAATTTTATAGTTGCTAAAATTTTCTTTAGTCGCAATTCTAGAACAAAATCAACAGAACTGAAAATATATAAACTGTTCTTGCTCATCATAAGCGTAGACAATGATTAGTGGGTTGTCATTGCTTATGCTGAAAATTAGTTCTCTGATGCATAAACAAAATACTTTCCAGTGTTCACCATTCAAGTGAAATAAAACAGAAAATAAGTTTATATGTCTTCATGCCAGCATGGCTTCTCACCATTTTTATTCTGTCCAATTAAAAGACAGTGTTACTCTTCCAGGAAATAATAGGCAAGACTTGTTTCAGAACAGTAGAACGGAAGAAGGCCAACTGAGGAGAAAGAACTCTCAGCTGGGACATGACAGGGTATCTGGCTAACAGAGCTAAGATTAAACTCTAAGCCAGTTTGGAAACTGGAAACTCCTAGAAATATAAACTGATTCTAGCTACAAAGGAAGCACTTTAATAGGTGAACAGAGTGTAGCACTGGGAGATTCAAGTGAAGATATTTATTCGTATTTTATTATTAAATCCATTGATTTCAGGATTCAGTACTAAGATTGATTCTGAAAATGCAACACATTCACAGGTGCTGTGATAGCCAACAGGCTCTTTAACTGTGGATCTGTAATGAGGACCATAGCTTAGATACAGAACTTGAATGCAAGTTTTCTGATTGCAAATCTCATGCTCTTAAGTCTCTTCTAATTACAGACCTAGAAAAGAGCAAGAATCAGAGTAGAGTTAGTTCAAGTGAATTCTGAGTAGCAGAGATTATTTTCCCTAGAGGTAACATATTTGGAAATAGCTCCATAGTACCAGTGTTTTGCCCAGGCCAGGAATTAGTTTTATAAAGTTTTTGAGGGTCATCCCGGACAGGAAAAAGGAAAGACAGTGACTGCTCTAAAGGATTTTATGAAAGTTCACTTTCATAATGCCAAAATGGCAGGGCTATTGAACTGTTTAATTTTGGCCTCTGTAGTCGAATCAATTCTAATTTAAAAGTGAAGTCTCATCACGTTCAGGGGACATTATTATAAATTTATTGGAAAATTTAAATTTCAGATACAATTACTCTTACTCTTCAAATTTTCTGTTGTGTTTCTGACCTTTGGAAATGAAGGGACTTTCCTCAGTGATTTCAATAGTTAATTTTCCTACCAGCGCTAGGAAAGAGCATTGTTTCTCCAGCTACAATAGAAGAAATGGTTGTCTTGGTGCCAATTTTCTAGGTACCGATTGTATCAAAAAAGTATTCACTGTGAGAAATACAGGCACACTTACCTGATCTCATAAGTATTTAAAAGTTCAGACTGAAATGCTTGTTCACACCATTGCTTTACCAGGCCATTTGTCTCCTTCTCATTTACAGACAATGTAACATGTATTGAGGAATAAGTATAAGTATACACTCACAGCACACTACTATAGCAATTTTACAAATAATACTGTGCTAGAACCCCTAACTAGAAATTAGCAGAGTGAAGTCAGGAGCAGGGCTGGTGATGTAGCTCGGTGGTGCCAAGGTCCTGAGTTCGATCCCTGGTGATGCAACATCAAAGACAGAAAAAGTCAGAGGCAGTGTTCAGTCCTGCTTGAGCTGTAAGCAGAACTTTAAAGTGATGCCCTCTACATCTCTTGGCTGTGAATTGGACAGATTTTACTCCCACATGCATGTTACATGGTGATTTTCAAATAGGAAAGTGATATAGGTGGGAATGTGCAAACTGCATTTAAAGCAGATGTTGTTTTTTCAGCATGTCACAAAGAACATAACAGAAAGGTGCGTTCTTGTCTGGATGGAGGAAGAGGTAAGCCTTGTACAGAATTACTGACACAGAAAGACAAGCTTCACAGCTATGCACAGTGCTCAGCCAGCAGCTACGAGAGAAATAGGAACTTCAGTCGGATAGTTCCAAGTAACTGGATCCTGCTAACCTCAAGAATAAACCTAGAAATGCATTTGATACCCTAGAAATTCCGGATAAGAAGTCAAAGTGAGTCTCTTGATTTTAGGCTTCTAGTAACTCTGGGGAGAAAGCTATGGCATGTTATTCCAGACTTCTGATGTTAAGAACTCTCAGCCAATTAAATGGGTATTGTTCAATTCACAATGATTTGTTATACACTGGTAGAAAGCTGATTTTACCTCTAGGTTTAATAAATTGGTATGCAAGAACTCAGTCTCTTTTCTTCTAGGTTTTAAAGCTACAGAAATCCTTTGGGGTTATTTTATTTTCACTGTGAATTAATTCACAATTGGTGTTAAAACTAGTCAAGAATAGTATGACATGATCATTTTGGTAAATATATTCTTTAAAAATTGTTTCTTCAAGCCAAGTATCAAATACTTTTCATTTTCTTGTTTTTGCCTTTATCTATATCTATACAAAGCAAATGCAAGAATATCACTCTCTCATTGTTGGCACTTACACTATAAAATATTTCATTTTGTCTGCCACTTATCCCAGAAAATCTGTGCTCCCCTTAGGGAATGATCTAAATTTACTTTTGCACCCTAAATTGTTTTCTTTTCCAGTTGTCTTTGCACATCATCTATTTATATTTGTTCATCATGAAATACAGAGAAAATTATGAAATGTATCCAATTATTTATAATCAGAAAACATGACATCTTTTTTACAAAGTCTAGATAACTATTATTTTGAAATAATAATTATGCTTCTATCAGATAATTTTGTTGTGACATGTACAAATATTGTTTTTACAACTCATTATTTTCACTTTGTATATACATTATGACTAGGCATCTAATATATGCTACCGTAAGATATTAACCCCATTTGGTGGTGAACTAAGGAATCAGTGTGTTCCATTATCTTATAGATATTTGAATTTAAATTGCTATTCATGTTAGGAAATATAGATAGGTTTGTCTGAAAATATTGTTCTACTCTCTCGTGACAAATCGTGATGTTATTAAGCAAGAGTTATTAACAAATCTGATTTTCATTAGAAAAAATGGCAGTATCATTATTCATACTATCACCAAACTATAATTATTACAAAAATATGAAGAACTAGGCAGGGACAGGAGGATTGCTGAGTTCGCGGCGGCTTGCCTGGGCACCATAGTGAGCTCAGGGCCAGCCTGAACTACAAAGCGAGACCCTGTCTCAAAAAGCAAAAAAAAAAAAAAAAAAAAAATATATATATATATATATATATATATATATATATATATATATATATATATATAAAGAACTGCAGCTTGAGAGAAGCTTTGCAATAAGGTTACTTTTGTGATATAAGGTATAAATATTAATATAAGCTTAATTATAACATAAGTGTAACATGTAAAACATTTAAATTGAACAAGGTTTTATAAATCAAAGAACAATTTGTCAGCTGACAAGAATTTGAAGGTCTTCCAAGTTCTTTTCAGTTTCATGCGAGGCAAATACATTCAATGATTCACTCATTAAAATTAAAAAATATATTTGTCCGAAATCAGGTATAAATGTCTCTCTCATATTGCTGGATGTCTATGCACTGGACTGTCTCTTACCATGCATTAACATTAGAACAGATCTCTGTAATTCACAAATCAACATTTTTAGCTATGATCTCACATACAACTTCAAAGTCACTGTTTTCTGCTATCTCTACAATATCTTGACCTCTTTATTTCTCTGTCACCAAGTTCACACATAAAAACCAAAGATTTCAAAACTTTATATTCATGTTGGAATGGCAGAATTTGGTACTGTTGTGAAGAATGAAGCATTTCATAGTTGTGTGTCTGTTTGCATTATACAAAGCGACACATCTTCTATTTAAAGCAGAACTCATGGTCAGAAATTCAACTTTTGTATCAGTTTCAGAGGCAGAACCATTATCTATGGCATACCTACCAGCTATATTCTGAGCCAAATATAGGTACTACTTTCATTTCTTACCGTTGAGTCTATGTTGCTTTTCCAAATAAGGAAATCAAAAGTAGCAAGTATTTTTTTCTTTTGATAATAAAAAGTACACTTCCTATAATCTCAGAGTCTAGCCATACCGAATCTTCAGGAACTTCTCTTAATCCTTAGCTATGAAGTATAGCAATTGCTCCTTGGGACTCATGGGGCTTCGTATGTGTCTTTGTAACCTTATGTCTGTGTTTATCATGTTATTAGAACACTTTGCAGACTTTCTACTCAATTCTACTCTGTGCTTCTGCCAGAAAAGGACTCTGAACTAAATCACAGTGAATTACTATCATATACCACTGAGTTAATTTTTTGCTTGTGATGTAAGTTTAGTGCAGGCAGCATAGTTTTAAATGGCACCATATGTAATATTTATTTCACTTCTATATAATTTTAATACAAAAATATGTTTTAAAATGGCACCAGGCAGCATTTTCTTCTATCCTCTGAACATTAATTACCTCTTCACCTTCTCTACTCCATGTGATTTCATATTTTTAGCCCATAATGTGTACAAATTATGACAGAACTATGCATTAAGTAAGATATGATTTTATCCTTTCCAGAGTTCACAGTGTATAATTGATATTGGGCAACTATAACCTTAGGGCAAATCTAATTACCACTTGTTTTATGAACTATTTTTTTCTTGAAATGCAGCTAAGCTTACTTAGTTAAATATTGTCTCTGGCTGTTTGTATACACCATAAAACAGAGTTGAATAGTTGCAACAGATAAAGAATGTCCTGCAAAGTACAGGTTTGCAGTCTGGCCCTTTGGAAAAAAAAAATGTTTGTCCACCAACTCTTAGACTGGTAATTCTTTCCGATGATATATAAGACCACGTAAAATTTGGCAGTAGTTTGAAAACATGTGGAAAGGAAAGATTAACTTTATAACTGTGGTAGTGGAGGGGATTCCATACCCTCAATCTACATGGACAGTGAAAAACTCCACAAAATTTCACCTGCGAGAAATGAGCTGAGGAGAAAATATCAGTATAGGTTTCTACTCTATTTTCATTTATTTTCTTGTTGTTGTCAAACATTAAAGTTTCTGTGGATTTTATTTACAAATATAATAGTTCATTCTAATATAACATGATGTTTCGATATTTAAAGTACAAATGCATTTTTGTACCAGTATGAATCTCAGGACCTTGAGTTTGCAAGGCAGGCACCAGGACCACTGAGTTAAATTCCCAACTCTACAAATGTATAATTTAAATAAAGTATTTATTTAAATAAATCTTTAAGAAATGTCAAAACAAAACCATTATTTGAAAAATTAGTGATTTCTATTATTATTATTTAAAATATTTAATGATGGTAATAATAGACCAACATTCATTATGATTCAGGTGTCCAAATGTATTGCTGGAAATATATAATGGAACTAGTACTTTCTCAGTTGCATGATAGCCTATTGTTATATTTCACTTAACATTTATCTTATTTGTCAATCTCATATGAAATCCTTTGCACTGACATTAAATATTTGGAGTACGATTGTCTCATCTTCAGATTCTTATTCACTATTAATTTTATATTCACTTATTTCCCAATAACTAAGGCAAAGCTTTCATGAGTTATACTTATTAATATGCCTACTTATTAGCCACTTTTATAGCATTTAATATAATCAATAGTTTAAAAAAGGAACAATATATGACAGGCTGCATATTAACCCAGAAAATATTATTTACTTAATACAGTTTAAAACAGTAAAAAAGAGAAGTATTTCTATAAATGTTCATGATACATTTGTGTAAATGGAGATGTAATGAACTAAAGAAAATATATTTTGCAAGTAAAATAGTCTAAAATGTTAAAATATTTATAGTATAAACCTGAGAATAACTATACATATGTATATATGTGTCATATATAAGTCATTGTTCTCAAGAATTTTTGGATAATCTTAAAATATTTTTACTCCAGTCTAAGTAAAAAATGTGAAAACAAAACTTTGATGAGCATGAAGCTATTATCTTAGCATTGAGCTCATTTGGGTTCATTGGGGACAACAAATAATGCTATCTAATTAATTAGAATGACAGGAAACTGCATGACACATTTCTTATGGCTGGCTGGTTTAACATTCTAAAACCCTCCTGTTGATTAGAACTTGCATGTTTTAAATAGAAAAGGATGTTAGACATCCCATCTGTTGTGTAACAGAGCTCCGGGAAAAAAAATTAAAAACAGTACACTCAAGTCTTGATAAGTTCAAGTCAGCAGAACTAGACAAAAGTAGCATGTCATTTGATACACACTGTAGTGGGCCAACTAATTGATTCCGAGATTCTTTTGTTTTCCATCGAACTATAATTAAGTAATATGACTAACTGAAATCTTGGCAGTTTGACCCTCCTTGTTACATTGCACAATGCCTACTTCAAATTCAAAATTTTTCTTGTTGGTGATTTGTCTGTGTGTAAAATAGACAGCTCTGAACAATTTGTCGATAGTGTTACATTAAGCACATCATGGTATAATATATGCTATTACTCTTATCTCCATATCCAACAATGTGTATATTCTAAAAGAAATTTGTTAGAAAGCAATGTATTTAAAAATATATGACTATTTTGTGGGCTGAAAAGTTGATGGAAATAGCATGGACTTTCTGAATATTTCATATATATTTGACAAGGATACAGATGGAAAATGAAATGACATATTTAAGTCCATCTGAAGTAGGCTGAATCTAAATTTACTGCACATTTGAGTGATATTATAAGAAGCCTTTTATAAAATATGAATGTGTAATTATGGTATTTGCTACATGGTAGGTCAAAAATAAAACTAAATCAAAATGCACATATATCAGTCAAGCAAAATCAACTGTTGCAGAGGAAAGATCACCTTTCACAACTATAGATTTAATCAAAAGAAATAACCATACATAAAATTTAAATGTGACCAAAAAATAGTGCTTTATTTTTCATTTTAATTTTACCACAAATACCATTCTTCAGTTTG
The DNA here is from genome assembly GCA_004025085.1 of Thryonomys swinderianus. Lineage (NCBI taxonomy): Eukaryota > Metazoa > Chordata > Mammalia > Rodentia > Thryonomyidae > Thryonomys > Thryonomys swinderianus. The sequence continues at coordinate 6,971 of PVIC010024901.1, forward strand.
AAAGTGAAAAGCACCAGCCATTTAACACCATATTCACAATCTATAGTTAACTTCTAATTCATGAGCAAAGTAGAACTATAAACAATAGATCCAAGACAGAATACAGGAACTTCTTGGTATTTAATGAAGTAAGAATATGAACAAACATTATATATGCAACTACCACAATTCCACAATTATTTAAGACAAACTACTTAGTCTTACATATGTCCAAATAGCATTTCCTCTCCCTGCTGTTTTGTTTTGTTTTGTTTTGCTTTGTTTTTTGATGGTGGGCGTGAGTCACCACACCTGGTACTGTATGTGTTCACCAGGATCGAACCAGGGACCTTGTGCTTTCTAGGCAGGTCCCAGAACCACTGAGGTAGATCTCTAGCCCTCCCTGGTAATTTTTCCATCTAAATATTTCTCATATTTATGTATGATTTCTTTTCCAGTTTTATCAAGAATATATACTTCTGTGGACCATGCTGACCTCTTCTGATACGTCCTCAATAAAATAGATCTTATTCTACACATAGAATAAGATATTTAAAACAAAATTGAAATTAACAAATGAGATCAATTTCAGTGCTTGTCGGTGGTTACTTTAATTTTGTGGGGTAAAGAACAAAATTTTAAATGAAACCTACATAATCTGCACTGTGTTTTCACTGGACCAGTCCTCTGATATGGGCCATGTACTATGGAGAAAAAAGATATACAAGTGTCTGATTCAGTTTTTCAACTCCATCACTTTGTACATAATCCTGAGCAAATTTTTAAGTTCTGTGAGAAATTACCTATGAGATAATTATCTCTGACCAATTTTCTTTAAAATGGGAAGAATGATTACCTTGCAAAACACTTGTGAGGATTAGATATCATGAGTAAATGATTCTTTATTCACAAAAAAAATGTAGCCAATCTCTATATAGCACTTTCTAAAAGAGCCTAAAACTTGTAAGTTTTAGTAACTTCATCAAAGTAACATAGCTAAAAAATTGTGATAGGGCCGGAGGGTTAGCTCAGTGGTTCTGGCGCCTGCCTCGCAAGCGCAAGGTCCTGAGTTCGATCCCCGGTAACCACGTACAATGCTGGGCGTGGAGACTCACGCCTACCAACAATCAATACCACATACCACAGTGCCGGGTGTGGTGGCTCACGCCTGTAATCCCAGCACTCGGGAGGCAGAGACAGGAGGATTGCTGAGTTCCAGGCTTGCCTGGGCTACATAGTGAGCTCAGAGCCAGCCTGAACTACAAAGCGAGACCCTGTTTCAAAAAAAAAAAAAAATTGTGATAATGAGAACACAACATACAATGTAGAGGCACACACACATTTATCTCAGTATGAAGCACGATCACTAACAATGGAGTTTTCTATCAAGAAGGGATGAGTATCTAACAATTAATTAAATAATATCTGCTTGTATTAGATAAACTTTCCAACTTTTATATCCCTCTAATGTCATTCCTAATGCTACAAAACATTTTTTTTTTCAAAATGAGATTTGGGAGTATTAAAAGAAATTCTGATGACCCTTAAATTAGAAAATGAAGTCGAAAATATAATATGAAAAAGCAGCAAACATGTCTATCCAGAAGTCAGGAACTAGGATTGCTTTCGGTCAGAAAGCTCAGAAGATTATATTTTTGCCTGTACTAAGAATGAGTACAATTGGAGACAAGACTTATACTAGTGAAACAGAAGGTAATTAAATATCTATCGTGTACTTAATCTCTAACACAGGTACAACTGCTTTTCAAAACATTTCTAGGATTCTGGTTAGAGGTAAAGGAATCAATTATTGATTTGTACATACTTGGAATTAGGGTGGAATTATTTGGCATATATCGGTCTATTTATTTTTAAATAATCCACAAAGCTAATCTAAAAGTGACTTGAAATCTATAAGAAAATGTCATACCCACTAAAGCCATTTCCAAGTGTTTCAGCTCTGAAGAGTTGCAGGAATTCTATTTTGGTTTTTTGGGCTTCACATAGATTCTATTTTGGATGCATGTATTTCACAGGAGGCTATATTTGCTAAAAAAAAAAAAAATGCTTTCTTAGCTTTTTAAAGGGACATCAAAGTAGGTAGTTGTAAATGCAACCCTGATATTTGTTCAGGGCACAGATCAAGACACTCAGATGCAAGACCCAGAATCTACATTTACAAAATGAACACATGTCTTTCTAATGTCTAAGGAAAAGAAGACTTGAAAATTCTTATATAAAAGTTTTCTTCAGGCCGGAGGGTTAGCTCAGTGGTTCCAGCGGCTGCCTCGGAAGTGCAAGGTCCTGAGTTCGATCCCCGGTAACCATATATAATGCTGGGCATGGAGACACGCCCACCAACAATCAACACCGCATACCACAATGCCGGACGTGGTGGCTCACGCCTGTCATCCCAGCACTCGGGAGGCAGAGACAGGAGGATTGCTGAGTTCGCGGCGGCTTGCCTGGGCACCATAGTGAGCTCAGGGGCAGCCTGAACTACAAAGCGAGACCCTGTCTCAAAAGCAAAAAAAAAAAAAAAGTTTTCTTCATTTTTATCTCTGGTAAACTATTAAATTATGTTCTAACATAAAGATAACACCCCAACTGCAGTGTCAATTCAAGCCTATATCCCCTCTTTGAGTAAATTTAATCCTTAGTTCTATGAAGTTACACACACACACACACACACACACACACACGTACACACAACCCCAATGACAGTGTATCTAATTGCATTCAAATTCTACACGTGTTGTAGTCTGTGCTTAGGACAGTTTTGAAATTGTTCAACAAACTAAAGTAGTGACTCATTTTATTGTAATGTGCCCGTGAGTGTGTGTGTGTGAGTGTGTATTTCAGAATGAACTTTCGATGTGTCTGTAATTATCCAGTTCAGATATTTAGGAGTCTTTTCCATTATGCAGTCTACCAATATGCTTAATTATCAGGAACTGCAGACCACTTACTCAGACTTACAACTTACTTATTTGGATTTACAGATGTCTCTCCTTCCCTGCAGGATCAACTACTAGCATTACTGGCTTTAAAACTTACCCGGATTTAAGTATGCCTGTTCTGCCCTACAGGATCTTCAACTTCAGGGACTATTGTACACAAGCGCCCTGTTTTATGCATGCTAGGATTATGACATGTAAGCTCGGGCACTGGCCGTTTCTGCTTGTGTGGTATTTTGGCCTTTTACTGTGGCTGCTCAGAGTACCAAGAATCAAGCCCAGGCTCAGCCTTTTCCTCAAGGTTCCAATTTTATTGTTTGTAATTTGTTAATCCTTTTGCTATGGGACTCATAGGGTCCTGAGCATGCCATGAGGGTTCTGGCTCTATCCTCTTACCCTGCCTCTCGCACTTAATAATGGGCCCTCCACATGTGCTATTCCTACAAAGGAGGAGGTTTTTTTTCTCTTGACTACTAAAGTTCTTAGTTCATCAACATGTGTTTCCTTAATATTTGTTTCCTCAACAGATATTCTATGGTCTCAGTTTAAAGCTAAAAACAGAATAAGACACTATCACGTGCATTCCCAACATCAGACAGAGAGAGACAGACACACTTAAAGAGAGGGACACAAGCCTGTTTTTGAGGAACAAGCAGAAAGTTGCACTATAAGCGGGAAGTGTGCTCATTAGAAAAATATATTATCTAAATGTCTTCTAAAATAAGATAAAGGCAATTTATAGAGCATATTTGAAAATATCTTAATAGTAAATGAAAACAATATTCAGAAAACTGTAATCATTGTGAGTAAATTATTGTATGTATTCCAATTTTTCAGTATGAAGAGAATGAACAGGAAGAAAACAATTACACAGTTTCAAGGCATAAATTTGAACAACACAATATTTCTCATTTTCCTTTGAGATACAAACAGCTCAAATTCTAAATTTGAGTCTTTTGTTTGCACATTTATACACTCATCATTTAATAAGCATTTTTACTATAAACAATGGGTCAAGCACTGTGTAAGATTTTTAATACAAAACTGAATGAAACAACACTGGCTATGAAGTTACAGTCTTGTGCATGATACAAACATATAAACACATACTTATATTGAGATAAATTTCAAAAGGGAATTAGAAAAATAAATGTGACAAGACAAAAGTGGAACCAGTAAATGGTTTCATGAGAAAACTACAACCATCTTCACTACTGTTTCTCACCACTCAGTTTTTTCTTTGTTTTTTGTTTTTTTTTGGTTTTTTTGTTTTGTTTTGTTTTTTGAGACAAGGTCTGCTTTGTAGTTCAGGCTGGCCCTGAGCTCACTATATAGCCCACGCAAGCCTTGAACTCAGCAATCTGCCTGTCTCTGCCTCCCAAGTGCTGGGATTACAGGCGTGAGCCACCACGCCCGGCACTGTGGTATGTGGTATTGATTGCTGGTAGGCATGAGTCACTACACCCAGCATTGTATGTGGTTACCCAGATTGAACTCAGGACCTTGCGCTTGTGAGGCAGGTGCCAGAACCACTGAGTTAAATCTCCAGCCCCACCACTCAGTTTTTTAATCATAATGATCAGATCACAAGTCATTTTTCGAATTGATTCACCTTGCTAAAAAAAAAACAGTCCAAGATGCATCAGGTACTCATATCAAATACCCACAATGAATATAAACATTGAAAAGCATAAACAGGAACTAAAAATAATAATACTAGCAACAACCATAATAAAATGGGAAAATAAGATTTAGAGGTAGCGGTCTGAAGTGGGTTGGGAGGGTAAGTGGAAAAAAATCAAGATCTGTCATGTGGATGTTCCTACTCCCTCATAAGAATGTAAACGTGATGTACAGCTAATGAGTGCTAATAACATTTTGAATTATTTTTTCACCATCTGGAATTGTATGAATTAAAATTCAACTTTGACACAGATTGCCTTTTATCACAAGGTATAACAGTAGTATTTATACAATAATCCACACATAGTGGTCACTAGTTCCTTCTTTATTGTTAATATATGTTTGCAGTACATGAAGTCTAAATTCACCTTGGGATGCAAACACATGTAAATAAGAGAGCATGTTTCCTTTATTAATCCTCTCCCCATTCTCACATACCCCTTTCTTCTACCTCTAAATACTCTTTCCTCATTTTCAACCTTCCTGTTATTATTTTTAGCCCATGTTATGACAAAATGTTTATGTTCATCAGAAGTGCATGGCATGTGTACATGGAATGCTTTCATTCTTCTTTCTGCCTTTTCTCCTCTTCTTTCCTGGGCCTTTGAGCTCCTGGATTCATCCCCATTTGCAAGAGATGTGTCCCATGTTTCCTTCTAGGTGTCCTTTATTTTGCTCTTTGTCTGGATTTCACTCAAATGCGATACCATTTGATATTTAAACTTGCATGTCTGATTTGTTTCATTGAACATTATATTTTTCAAGAGCACCTGTTTTCCTACAAAAGTTTCATATTTACTCTACTTGAGAGCTAGTTAGTATTCCATTTCTTAGATCCTACATTTTGGGTACACATTCATGTGTTGATGGGCATACAGGCTGCTTTCACGATTTAGCTGTTGTGAATGTTGTTACTACAAACTTCAGAATGCTTGTCGGTGTAGAATGATATCTTTAGCAATTTGGGGAAGATATCTAGAAAGGAAGTAGATGGGCGGAGCACAATTTATGACTTTAGTTCTCTGAGATATCTCCGTGCTGATTTTCATAAATAATAATGTAGGAGAGTCCCTCTTTGAACAATATCCGTAAAAAAAGATTTTTAGCAAAGAATGTGAATATAAGGCTTTTTCCTAATAGCTTGCAGGAAAAGAGTGATGTGAACAAGTTCAACTCTCACTATACATTCTGGGAAAATTAAAATTTCCAATAGTAGTTGAAAGTAAAATTGGCCTTTTAGCCCAGAGAGATAAACTTTGACACATACTTTAGAAGATGAAGGAATCTGCACAAGCAAAGATACCTGAAAAGCTCAGTTTTGGATAAATAAAGAAGGAACTGCACACTCGCAAAAGAGTCCACGCAAAACAGATTAACCAAGTCGGGGAGAACCTGGCTATTGAAAATTTGGAGTAATTTGTGTGTTGATCACTCTAAGTGGGAGTCAGTGAAGACTTTAACAAAATAGTTGAACTCTATTTTCCTGTGTAGAATAGCAACATATAAAATAGTGCATAGAAGTAGAAAGGGTAGAGCATAGAGCCTGTGATGTGAAAAAAATCGCAAATCCCTTTGGAAAAGATGTAAGTGGGGAGAACAGGAAAAGAATTCAAAAGTGAGAGTACCCATAGGTTTAGAACTTAAACAGATCAAAGCAATATGGCAGTGTTCACATATCCAAGACTGTTTAGATGCATTGATTAGATGTTTAATTATTGGAAATACTTGTGAGTAATCTTTGATTAAATAAATAAGTTAAGATCTGCATTAATATGCAAATGACTATTGAATGTCTTGGGATCAAACACTGCAAACTGTGAAAGAACAAAAATAGGTTAGTGTGTGGTAGTTTCATTTGTACTTTGTTAAAATACAGTAAACAGTGGTTACTCATGAAAATAAATCCAGTTTATCTTCTTAAAAATATGAAGATTATATAAGAAAAGCTGACAAAACTTGACTTACGCCTTTCTGCACATTAACAACTAGCTGTTGCCAGTAAACAATACAGTGAGCAAAAGATCCTTCCCTCCCTATTAAATTTCTGACACCAGTACAAATAAATTATCATTTATCATCAGTCAAGCTATTGTTATATTCATAGAAAGGGAAAATTTTTCAGTAATTATGTCTCCATCAGATATATAAACACTAAATATAGACCAAAGGAGATATAGTACAAAGGAAAATCACTATAAAAATTGATTTCTGTAACTAGAATTGTTCCTTGGATTAAGTTTCAATAAGTATGAATTCATTGATTGAGTATATATTTCTCAGTAAATATATGTTTCATAACTGAGTGCATTTCTATTGCTTATTTACTTCTAATGATCTGCTTGGACTATCTTAGATATTTGAATGTTGGAATCTCTGTCAAGATGGGCTGTCTATGCTCATTGTAACTAAGTTTATTTTTCAGGAGGGAGGAATGTACCTGATCTCCATAGGGTCAGTGTGAGAAAAACAAATGATGCCTAAAAATGTGTAACCTAGAGTTATATTCTACCCCTCACATTCAATAATGATAATGGTGTTTTTTTTTCCTCAAGCCCAAAACAATTTATGGCACTCAAGTTATTATTGATTCAGTATTGACCATCAAACAAAAACAAACATTTACTTTAAAATAATTGCAGAATGAAAGCTAAAAAGGGTTATTGAAATACACATGATCATTTATATACTGGTAAGAAAGATACAGGGAGAGATATCAATTATCAAATCTGAAAAGAATTCACTGAGAGCAAAACTAATGTGACTCTTGACTCTTCCATTATTTTGATCAATTTCTCTGCCACTCTTCTTACATTTTTCCAGAGGAAACATGGTGACTTTTATACTGAGGCTTTGTTTATTGTTCTGTTTTCTCTGTCTCTCCTTTCACAGACAAAACTTTCTACCAAGAAATGAAAATGTCTCTATTATTTTATTATTCACATCCAGAAACTCGATTTGAGCTCTTCGAGAAAATAAATGTTTATAGAAATTTTATTAGTACCCAGATATGGACATAAAATTGAATAGTGCTAGAAACTTGGGATAAGAGAAAAGTACTGTGTATTTATATAAGAAACAGCATTGTGGTACATTCTGTCACTTTGACAAAACATCCAAGAATGATAATTTAAAGGAAGATTTTTTTTTTTGAGAGAGAGAGAGAGGGTCTCGCTTTGTAGTTCAGGCTGGCTCTGAGCTTACTCTGTAGCCCAGGCAAGCCTCGAACTCAGCAATCCTCCTGCCTCTGCCTCCCGAGTGCTGGGATGACAGGCGTGAGCCACCACGCCCGGCACTGTGGTATGCAGCATTGATGGCTGGTGGGCGTGAGTCTCCACACCCAGCATTGTATGTGGTTACCAGGATCGAACTCAGGACCTTGCGCTTGCGAGGCAGGCGCCAGAACCACTGAGCTAACCCTCCGGCCCAAGAATGGTTTATTTTGGTTCATGGTTTCAGAGGTTTCAGTTCGTTGTCACCCGACTCCTTCAGCACGGATCCAGGGCATCGCAAGCCTCATGGTGCCAAGTCACCAGAAAACTGCTCAGCTTAGGACTCTCTGGAGAGCAGAAAGCGACAAGGGACCAGACAGGGTCATGGAGACCGTGCCTCATGCCTCATCCCTGCAAACACAGCTGCCTCTGAATACCCATTCAGCGGTTCATTACTCCCTCCGTTGAGCAGGTTGGTGCCCTTAGAGGCCCAGAACCTCTCAGTGACTCTGGACCAAGCTTTAAATGCTGTGAGCCCCGGGGGGAGCATTTTAAACCCAAACCACAGTGCATATCCGGTTGAAAAGAGATTAAATATGCTGACAATTGTCAGATACAATATAAATACAGCGTTTTCCCTGCAATGGCACCAAATTACTCAGGAAATCAGGCTGTGTCTATGACGAACAATCCAGGAAGCTAGCATCCCAGCCCCAGATTACTATCTCTACTCATAATATACCAAATTGTATGCCTTCTGTGATGATTAGGTTAAAATATCTTGGGCTTGAAGAGTAACTGAGTTGCCTGTACACGTCCCATGTGTTCACTTAGGGAGAGTAGGCGTGACACACGCCCTGAATCTGACCGTGGGGCCCACACCAGCAGCCAGAGATCGGCACCCCTGCACTTCCCTTCTGTCCGTCACTAAGGTCCCACTTCTCTGCTTGCCTTGGAGATTTTGCAAAAGACGACTAAAGATTTGCACTCTGCAGCTATGACACACGCTGAACAAATAACCTTTTTTCCTTCTTCATTTATTTCCATTCTGAAGATCCTAAAGAAAACGTCAAACTCAATAGGAATAGACAGTCACGAAGTGTATCCTGTATGCTGCAATACAGATGAGAATGCCAGTCCCACATTCTTAATTTTTCATCCATATGTGAAAAACTCAAGCGAGCCACACACTCTCTCACTCCCCCTTCTACTTGCTATCAAAATCCCTTCCTCCCCAAATCCCTCCCTTCCTCTCCCCTCCTTACTTTTCTTTGTATTTTTCCTACTCATTGCTATTTTCTACTCATTCCTCTCTTTCAAAGTGTGAATCAAAAGTCTGTAATAGTACTGGAATACCATAAGAACTCTATTACTACCATATCCTGACTTAATAATGGAACAATGCCACAAAATAGAACACAGGATTCTTTCCACCAGAAATATTTTCAAGATAAATAATGGGAAATTTCTAGGATTTTATCATTCTGTTCAACTGGCAATGACATAACCAAAAACATGTTTGATCATGCTTTAGTACTTAGAATAAATAAGCTTTGCTTAAAAAGTTTTCATTGTTCATTGCTGAGAAACAAATGTCTCCCAACTTGGTACCAAAAACAATTAAACTTCATTCTCTCAAAATTTCTGTGGCTCGCTGGCCTGTCAGGTTTGACTTAGAAGCATCTCCCACCCCAAGTAAAACTGGATTTGCTGTCATGTGGAGAGTTGCTAAGGGTGAAGGACCTGTATCAACAGGACTTAAAGGGGTGGCTCTGGTGACAAGCTCTCTGTTTCTCTTCCTGTTGGCAGAGTGCCAAGCTAGTTTCTTCAACACGAGGGGCTCCACAGAAAGCTGCTTGGATCCCTGGGCAAAGCAGAAAGCTCTCTCTGGAGTGCCTGAGCCAAGGCACTGAAACACCAGGAGGCTGCTTGGGGGGAGAGCCTCTCACTGAAATCCCACTCAACCCCTCTGCCTTAGTGGGTGGGAGCAAATTAGTAAATCCACCCCACACCCAAAGGAAAGAAACTTCAAATCCCTGTAGTTCATGTATTTATTAACCATTTTCTCCTGAAACACCACGGAGGTGGAGGAGGGGCACCTCTATCTCATTTCACAGATGGAGGCAGAGCGCCTCAGAGAAACTAAATAATTTTCACAGCTAGCATATTGTGGAGCTTCAATTTAGATTGAAAGCAACTAGGGGAAAATATATACTTTTTTTTTTTTGAGACAGGTTCTCACTTTGAAGTTCTGGCCCTGACCTCACTATGTAGTCCAGGCAAGCTTCAAACTCAGCAATCTTCCTGCCTCTGCCTCCTGACTGCTGGGATGACGGGAGTGAGCCAACACACCCGGCATTTGTGGCATGTGGTACTGATTGCTGGTGGCCATGAGTCACCACTCTCTGTATTGTTGTATGGTGGTTACCAGGGATTGAACGAGGGACCTTGCTCTTGCTAGGCAGGCACTGGAACCACTAAGCTAAATCTCTGGCCCCAGAAAATGTATACTTTTAATTTGGATGCAAAATGTCTTCTAGTCCATTTTCCCATCAGTGAAGTTGCAGCCTTCTTTTGAATGATACTAAGGGGGATTCTCCACATGCCTGTGGAACCTCTGAACTCATAGCTTACTTAGGGAGCTGCTTTATCCCACTGAGGCCATCTTCCTCTCTCCCTCACTGTGGCCCCATCTCTGGCGTGCCCAGCAGACAGCTGGTTTCAGTCTTCTCAGATTCAGAGCTGGAAGAAACTGAAGAGATGATTTTCCAAAGAGCACTTTTTTGACCTAGTTATTTGAAATAAAATAATCTTCAGTTGTAAGAAATGATAGATCATGGACATCCCTAGTATGTTCCCATTTCATTTGACTCAGTAAATCTTTCTATGTAAAATACCAAACAAGAAATACTTTCATTTTCTCATGTATCTATTTTGTGAGTGCTCTCAACCATTGTTGTTCTGACTCTTAAATAATATCAACATCCAGGTATAGTGACTCATGTCTGTAATCCCACCACTTGGGAGTCAGAGCAGAAGGATTGTTCAGTTTGAGGCTTGCCTGGGCTACATAGTGAGCTCAGGGCCAGCCTGAACTACAGAGTAAGACCCTGTCTCAAAAAAAGAAAAAAAATCATCAGAAGAGGCTGATACCTTGAAGGGACACAGGTCTAAAACACTTTGATCCTAAGATCTACATGAGCAATTTAACTTTTTTTTTTCTTTTAGTACCAGGGATCAAAATCTTGACATTGAGCTTGCAAGGCAGGCACCAGAACATTGAGCTAAATCCCAGGCCCTTATGTGAGCAACTTGTATATCCATGATACAGTGGGTTAGTCAATTTATGGCAGTGTCTCTTTAATGGGTGAGACATTATATAATATAAAATTCTGACATGAAATAATTGAGAACAGGATAAATATGAATAGAACTTCAATATAGAAATGCTACTATATGTGAAAACTATTCCAGTCTGTTCAGAGCCAATATTTTATCATTGTTGGTATTTAGCAATGATCTTATTTTCTTTCTAAAATATTTCTAAAGTGCTTTTTGTGATCTAAGTTGTTTAAAAATTTTTAAGAAGTGAACAATACTGCTTTAACCTATTGACAAATGAACATTGGGAATAACTTTTTTAGATTTATTCACTTTTATAATTAAATAAAAATTAAGCTGTTTTGATTTTTGAGATATTTGTTTCTATGTATTAAAATAGGCAGCTGTCTTTCAAACTAACTATAATAAGGCAGGTACACAATTTAAATATTAATACACCTTCCTAATGACTGGTTATTTCTAACAATTGCCAGTGTCTCCTGATATCTGTTTGACCACAAAGATTCTCTTTGATTTAGTGATCTTAGTGGAATCTTCGTGTAGTCTTGACCATAACTTTAAACACAGCCAGAGGCCAGGGACTTAACTCAGTGGTTATGCCACCTGCCTTTTAAGCATGAGGTTCTGAGCTTAATACCTGGTACTACAAAAACAAACAAAGAAACCCCCCCCCAAAAAAAAAACCTGAGACAAACTGATCAATGAGTTTTCCTCCTGCTTATAATTTTGACCAATTTGTCTTATTTTTTCATAGTTCATCAGATAGTTTTTAAAATGTAGACAAGGTTAGGGAAGGATAAGCTAGTAGCTCTGAGACAATGTGTGTTAACATTTTGTTTGGGTTTTTTTTTTTTTTTTTGAGACAGGGTCTTGCTTTGTATTTCAGGCTGGCCCTGAGCTCACTATGTAGCCCAGGCAAGCCTCAAACTCAGCAATCCTCCTGTCTCTGCCTCCCGAGTGCTGGGATGACAGGCTTGCAGCACCATCCCAGCAATGTGTGTTAACTTTAATATCAGTCCATCAATATCTTCATCCATGTAGAATGCTAGAAGAAGCCCACTGAGATTTTTTTCTTTCCTCAAATACATATGCCTGTATAACATGGTAAATAAAAATTTTGATCTACTGTTAAACCAGGTATGTATAGACCCCATCTTCTAGAAATCCTACAAAACACAACCTCATGTGTTTAAAATCCTGCCTGGCATTTCTATACAGAAAGCAAACCTGGCGTCAAATGTGCAGGGATTATTTATTTGAAGTCTGAACTCTATAACCTCCATCCTTGAGTTTATTAGTACAGATGAGTGACTATGAGTGAGTGAAATAAAGGAAGGAGACCGGATGAAGGTGGAGGCCTTGTGTGTATATCATCTCTGCTTATGTCTTAATTCTTTTGAAGAGACGTGGAACATTTTTCTTTTAGGAAACACATCAAAATTGATGCCCAAAATAAAAACTATTCCCACCAGTGAGTAGGCCGACATATTTGAAAAATTCGTAAAGGATAGAAAGCAGATAGGATGAAAAAATGGCATGGAGCTCATGCCTGTAATCTCAGCACTCGGGAGGCAGAGATAGGAGGATTGCTGAGTTCGAGGCTTGCCTGGGCTACATAGGGAGCTCAGGGCCAGCCTGAACTACAAAGCGAGACCCTGTCTTAAAAAAAAAATGGCATGGAAAAGTGACAAAGTATTTATAGGAGACAAGCAGAGATATCTGCCTGAAAAGGGCGTGGACCAGGGGAGGCCATAGAAAACTGACAGAGTGATCAATGGGCCAACTGTCCCTTCCTCTGATCATTTACTAGCAACAGCACTCTCCGTCAGCCTAGAACTCACTGAAAAGCTGAAAACAGGAACATCTGCCTCCATGGTCATCTAATAATTGTGAGTAGTGAGGCCAAGAACCACTAATAGGCCACAGATGGCCACTATTCCACTGGGGATAAGCCACTGCGTCTCTGAGTGTAGAATGTTCTATGCTTATATCAAGACACTATTCTTAGAATCTGAAATTTGTATACTATATACACTTCTTCAGTGATACTTTGTAAACTGTGTAGTTAAAAATGTTCTCAATGGCCAGGCGTGGTGGCTTACGCCTGTAATCCCAGCACTCAGGAGGCAGAGACAGGAGGATTGCTGAGTTGGAGGCTTGCCTGGGCTACATAGTGAGCTCAGAGCCAGCCTGAACTACAAGGTGAGACCCTGTCTCAAAAAAAAAAATGTTCTCAATGCTGCAGTATAGACTAGAACATTCTAATCCTCTTATTCCAATTCTCAGCACCAAGGTCTCCTTCACAGACATCTCATCCCTTCCTATGCATTTATAAGGGATCAGAGATAGATGCTGAGCCTGTGCAAAGATGGCCATCTATCTCTCCTGTTATACATGGTGCTCACTTTGTATGTCAGTAGGTGAGTCACCTATAGGTATTAAAGCCTAAATCCAGGAGGCCACCTAAGTGATATAGAGACCAGAAAGCTAGAGCTAAAGCAAATTACCCATTTTAATTAATTTGAGTCTGTTTGTAAGTTTTTACATTCTGAATTTTCTATTACTTCTCCACATTTCCTGTCCAGAACTTATATTTCATATGTTTTTATTTTGGAACACAATGTTCATTTCAAACAGCTTATTGCTATGGCAACTTAATCTGGGTAACAAACTTAATCTGGGTAACAGATTGCTCTGTTCATGTGTTATGAGGGCCTTAACTAAAACACAGTGACACATGGGATAAATCTGACCATTTTCAGATTCCTCAGAAGTAGGGAGAGCACAGTTTCTTCAGAATTCACCCTTCCCTGACCATGCTTCATGCTCCCCCGTCTTTGGATATTCCCCTGATATTATGAAGTTCCTACATCCTGCACGCACAGAAATATTTTCACTTGTAACTTACAGTATCCCATTCATTCTTTCCACCTATTTTGGCAAATCTCAAAATCAGTGAAGCTGATCTACCACTGATATCCACAAACCATATTAGAACCAGAAACTTGATTTTAAATGGAATGTTATTGGAAATTCTAATATAGGTAGTATTTAAATTAATAGAAAAGTCGAAACTGTATTGAGTTTACATTGTTCTTTCTTCTCCTTGACTCCTAGGTTCTCTGAGTCTCTCCACAGAGTTATCTCACATGAAGGTAGAAAAGAAACCACTCCTTCAGTTCCTGCTCTTCAGGGACTCTGCCCAGTGAAATTTCCTGAAGGAACCGTAGTGTTCTCCTCTACTGGAAAAAGTAAAACTTATCATTGTGTATATGGCATCAGTTAAAGTCAATCTTTTACCTCAGCTGTAGGCTATAATTTAAAATGAATTAATAACAGGTCTAGTCATATATGCATTCCTTTACTTTTTCATTAAGCCAGGAAACAAAAATATTTGAGGTGCCCAGTTTCACCAAGACTTGCTCTAGACAGAAAAAAAATACCAAAGTTGTCAGCACTCATAGAATATGTCAGTGGTGTTTATGTCTAGTAGAATGTGCCTACAATGAACTGAAAATGAGTGGGAAGTTTATATGTGGATCTCACTTTGACTATGTTAAGAAATGAGTAGAGTTTTGTGCCTCCCACATGTATACCTTTTAACAAAACTTAACATTTCTATCCTTAAGAACAATGACAGTGACTTCCTGTCCATCTAAACAGAGTATAATGGTGACTCCTGTGTCAGTCAGCCTCTCCTGACTGCAAAGACTAGAGGTCAATGCCCCTGACACACACTGGTTAGCAAAGAAAAGGTCAATCCAAGAAGGCTGAAAGCCAAGTGGTGAGGTCCAATGTCTTCAAACTCTAAGTGGTGATCTTGACTCTGTTGATGAAACTTAACCCAATTCTGGTTTTCTGTCAGTGCAACACGGCACTATAGAGTTTGGATTCTTGACATATCTCCTTAATCAGTCCACAACTTTGCTTGGGGATATAAAGTAAAATGGCACTGTTTGGTTTTAACATGGAAATGCCATGTTCCTTGAGGTAAGAAAGCACGTGTATTTACAGTTTTCTTTATTTGAAGGTGAATTGCAGAATTGAAATGATTCTTTTAGAATCATTTCAGACTTTATATTATTTAAAATGCAATTGTAATGTTTCAGTAGCATCTTTAAATTTGTTGGCAACTAACAAAAAGAAAAAAAAAACACGGAAGAATGTTTGTTGCTATCTTAGGCCATTAACTTTTTTCATTTTACAGAGGAAATATATGGGATTGAAAGAAAGAGGAGACATAGAGTCTTTCTATTTCTGAATCTGTACATGTGTTTCTTCCATCTGACTCTGTCTTGTGCTCAACTATGTGATGACATTGTCAGGAGTCATCATTCTGTTCCCTCACTAGCTTATAAAGATCGAGCTCATGAATTTGACTTTCATGGTACTTACAATATTGTTATGTCCATCTTCACCCAATGCACATAAAATCCAAAATGTGGAAGTGGCTGTATTCATCAAGATTTACTCTTTTACAGGAGGTGGAGGGAAATGGAAATGGGCCTCTGGACACTGTAATGGAATGGCAGATGTAAAGTGTTCACTAATATATACCAAATAATATTTTACATAGTAAGCCCTCAGTTCACCAGAAAAGCAGGGCCGTTATGTAGGCAGACAGTAACAACAGGCATAGCCACAAAATGTGATTAATAAGAACCGATCAGAGTGTTAAGTCTCCTTGGCAAGATTAAGGTGCATACTGTGAATTTATATTAAAGGCACCGTTGGGAATATTTTAGTCACAATGCTTTCACCTTGGGATCAGGCTTGAAGGAGCATCAGGTTTAAGGTGACACAAGCAAAAATAACTAACATAAGTCCAGTTGAAAAGCTCAATAGAATTGTAAAGAAAAGCACAGCTGGTGCGGTGATACTGTAAAACCACAAAGAAAATATCCTCTTCCGGATTCCATGCCCTGCTCACTCTGCGGCCTTTCCCAGCTCCTGTTGTAAAGATTAAGCACACGGATCCAGCTACTTCATTTTTAAAATTTTCTTCTCACCTGTCCAAACTACTTCAAAATACTCAGCTAGGAAATTAAATCTCTTCCATTTGCATCATTTCATTAATTCTTATTTCTTCAGCCTTATCATAGCATAGACAATCCTTGAAGAAAAAGACTAACTAATGTACAACCCTTAAAGATTTTACCCAAGAAAATCAACTTTAACAATTCCAGTTTTTAGAAAAACAAGCAAACAAGAAAAAAAATCAGTTGTTGATTCTCTGGGACCCAAGAGGTAGAGAACTAGGTGTCTGCCTTGGAAAGCATCTTGATCCACGCAAGATGCTTATTTGTGTTTCATCAGCATCTATAAGTAGCAAAATTACTGAGAATATTAATAGAGTTAGCAACTGAGTTACGAAGAAGGACACTTTCCAAACAGTGTTAACATCACACTTAGAGTAATAATGTCCTTGACAGAATCCAAGGACATGAGCTTCCTTCTCCTATGGTGGGATCAAGCAAAGATTCTCACTTTATTCATACATACTCTTAGACAAGATTTCCTAGTAAGAAATTTTGAAACTTAATATATATTTTGATTTTCATATATATTTGAGCATCTGTATTAATAATCAACAGTCATGAAAGCAGAAGCACAGATAATTCTGTTTTAAATAAAAAGGGAAAACAACATCAGAGTTAAAAAAAATAGAGATAATTCTAGAACCAGTCTTCTGCTTCCTCAGTGGTACAGGGAATGATTTCACAGAGAGAGAGAGAGAGATAATGATTCGAAACCTTCAGTCCCCTCCATTCTCATGGCTAACAGACCTGGCAGACTCAGATCCTGGAATTTTTGTCTTGTACCCTACGGTCTCTTGAATTGTCCTGAGACTCACCTGCCTTCTCCATCCTCGCCCCACTCCAGGGCTCTCTTTCCTGCGGCTCAACTCACTGATTCTAGATTTGCTCTTCTCAAGCATTACTTGAGGAAGAACCACCAGGAGTCCTTTGTGAGGGAGGAGCGAGGATAAAGGTACTTTTTGCATTTCTGGGTCTTGACCAATCAACTAGGATGAACACTGCTACCCAGTAAATTAGGCTCTAACTATTCAGTCTGCGGTGCAGCCTTTCACATAGCAATGCCAATTGCTCAGACCTTGACCAAAGTGAGGAAATGAAAAAGACAGAGACAGAGAATATTATCGGCAGGTGGGGAATGATATTTTTACTCACATATTTAATAGGACCAAGAAATTTAGGTTTTCCCCCAGGTAAAATACTAATTCCTTAAGTAACAAAATGGCCCATTTTGTCCATTCCTGCTAACCTTTTACATCTCTGGGACTATTTCCTTCTAGGGTAACTGATCAAACGGAAGTTGAAATAATTCTCTTAACCTTGTTATGCGTTAAGGAAGAGAGAAGACAACAAATTTAGGGGCACAACTGCATAGAAACGTTGCTACCCATTCGCACAAACTTTTTGAAGAAATAATTTGCAAGAGTCAAATGGCAAAGACTTAAATATGCATGGTCAGAATTGTATGAAAGCCATCTGTGCTTCCCTTAAACTATCTAATAACATTTTGTTAGACATACTGTTGACCTGAATGCTGTTGTCACGTGTAACTTACTATTTTTATAAATGTGTTTCTACTTCCAAAGTAATTACTACTTTTATCAAACTTATGAGAGAGATACAAGGACAAAAACCAACTGTCTTTCCTCCTTTTAGTTTTGTAGAGTCAGAGATAGCAGACACCAGCTTGTATGAATCACCACGATTTCAAGAAATTTCCTGTAGTCTCCTGACATTTCTTCTGCCTAATTTCAATACATTGCTTACCTATTTCAGAAATGAAGCATGACATAGGAATGCTAATCCTGAACTCTCTCTTTTCCTCAGTAATAGATTCAGCAATTTTGAGAAAATACTACCTTTATTTCAGAAAGTAGAAAAACTTTTACATACATTTCATTAAATCACACAAGAACCTGTGACCAGACTACAAAGTGCTGTTATTATCTTCAATTGACAGATGGAAGAGGAAGAAGCGGAGATTAGTAAATTCCTTAGTTCCCTCATAGACTCACCCTGTTCTACCCCTTGTGTCTGCACTTAAAGCCGACATAACTGTGTCTTGCTAACATGCTCCAGAATTTCATGGGGAACACACATATGTCATTTTTATAGTATTGATCACATATTTACTTATCAAGTATTTTGTGCCTATATCATGAAGCAATCACCTGGCTCAAAATGTTTTCTCCTTTGACAGTTTCCTGTGTAGTCCTCCAAGGTAGCTAACAGTCAAAATGTGCGGAATAAGTTAAACCAACCAGATTCTACATTGGGTATTTGATAAATAAACAACTACATATGCATTCTGATGATTTTGGTAGTAAGAATCCAGCATGTTTGTGCCTCTTATCACCTGACAATTCCAGCGGTGTGATTTTCCTTAAGTTGTACTGTTCAGCTGCTTTGGTGATCTCATGACTGGCCACAGTGTCCAGCCATTATTTGCTGAAAGGCGTTACACTAAAAGGAAGTTATAATTCAATGGAGTTTGAGAAGAAGGA
>PVIC010024902.1:0-16473 GCA_004025085.1 Thryonomys swinderianus
TTTTTTTAAGAGTAGGAAAACTTTATTGAGAAAGAAAACTTCTGCATAAGAGGGACAGAAGGGGGACTCAAAAATGAGTGACCCCTTTTTTTTCTATTTTTAAGAATCTCAATTTTTATATCCTATCATAAAATAATTATTAGCCATTTGGTTTATTCTATTGCATCAATCTTGTTTATAAACATTAAATGAATTTCATAGAAATGTTTGGTATTTAAATTTGTCAGGAAAAAGTCAGAGAATAGTAATGTTTTTAAAAATTTGGTTTTGCAATGAAATAATTTAAATAAAATGGGAATGAGTCTAGGCAAGGTATAAGTAAGGCTTTTGCTTTTTTTATTAGGCTATCACAATCAAATGGCTCCTTTATCAAAGAGGAATGTCTGTGTCTGAAATAAATCTGAGTCTTCATCAGGATAGAAATTGAGTATATCATGATCACTTGAAATATAAAATTTAAACATTCATTTGTGCTACTCAGATGGGCATACCTTCATCTTTTATACGTGACGTAAAATTCCAGTATGTTGATATAATGACCAAACTATCCTTCCTGTGGCTTAGTCCTCCTCAGCTACAGAGCAACCTAGTAGTAACAGAAATGAGATGATATAGGCAATAGAAAATACCTTTAGGCAAGCATTTTGTGGTTTAAGTCTTGAGTTTTACAGACAGAGAAAAGAAGGGGTTGAGAAGCTCATCAGAGGAGCTACTCTGAGGACTTCTAGTCCATGCCTCCTCCATCTGACAGTTACAGTGTTTTCATTCATCAGTTCTTTTGAGATGGACACAGATCTGTCTATAGTTGATCATCTCACTGTACAGAAGGAAGGCCCGTGGAATAAGCTCATCCTTTAATTTTAATAT
The DNA here is from genome assembly GCA_004025085.1 of Thryonomys swinderianus. NCBI lineage: Eukaryota > Metazoa > Chordata > Mammalia > Rodentia > Thryonomyidae > Thryonomys > Thryonomys swinderianus. The sequence continues at coordinate 868 of PVIC010024902.1, forward strand.
TGTTCAGGTTTTCTTTATAATTAGAATTATAGGGACTTTGTTTTTATTGCGAACACTTTTAATTATAAAATAAGACCATCTCATTATGCATTATCTTTTCTGCCATAGTGCATTTTTATGAACTCCTTCCATAGTGCATTTTTATGTATAAGTAAAATTGCATTATTGGCACCTATTAAATGTTTTTCCTATAAGCAATAAACTACTTGAAATCAGTTAATATGTTTTATTAAGAAATTTTCTTCCTAAATTCCTAGCACAGTTCATGGCACAATACATTTTTGGTACATTTTATTGGTGCATTACATATACACATCACAATTACACTCCACATTGAGAATTTGTACCAGTATATGATACAACTTAATTCTCATTTTTCCCCCTGCCTTACCCACCCTTGTCCCCCTGACCCCTATATACACAAGCATTGTTTTCTTTTTTACCATCAATTTTTCTTTCTTCATTATTTACTCCTAAGCCCCATTACCCTTTGAATATTTATTATTTCACAATATCAATCATACATTTTAGAATACATTTGTAACTTCAGTTTCTCATATCAGAGAAAAGATACGATATTTGCACATCTTTGGCCTATTTATTTCACTTATGAGTATGTCCTGAAGGTATGTCCATTTGAGTAGAAATGATTCAATCTCATCATTCTTTGTGGCAGAGTAATGCTCCATTTTATAAAAACATCACATCTTTATCCAGTCTAGAGTAGATGGGCATTTGTGTTGTTTCCAAGATTTAGCTATCACAAACAGAGTTGCTTGAATGAGTTTTAAATAACCATTTTCTTTTTCCATATGTGTATCCTCTGAGTATATTAGGCACTATATTTTCAGTGGCTAATGAAATGAAAGAACATTTGTAGAGGGTCTCTTTGTAGACATTATTAACTAGAAACAAAGGTAGTTTTTAAAGTTAAAGCTATGAACTTCTTAGTGTCTGTATAATGCTTTTTAAAATATATAAAAATAATGGTTGTGGAATTGCTACAACCAAAGTAAGACTTTTTTTTCTGATGTCAGGCTTGAATATATCATAGTAAAATGTACCTGATTTATTTAGCTACAGAGGAAGCTAGCCCAACTTTCAGTCTCATTTCACTGATAGTGTATGTGACAAAAATACTGGATTTTAGCACCAAAATTTTTTGTACTGAATTACAATCACTGAGGGATGTCTGTGTTGTTCTTATTTCCTTCAGTTACCCATTGTTAGTCATGCCCTTGTTTCTTTTGCTTTTTATTAGAAATTTCTAATAGAGATATTTTGTATTTTATATTACTGGGTTACATTATGGATGATTATTACTCTATTACTGGAAATGTAGTCATTAATATCTTTAACTCTAATCAGATGGGAAAGCTGATTCTAGAAAGTCTAGAATCAATACAGAAAGAAATTATCCTTGGGCTGGGAATTTAGCTCAGTGGCACTGTATCTACCTTGCAAGCATATAGGCTCAAGTTCAATCCCCAGTGCTGCCCCCCAAAATTAGCCTTATAATTCTGTACCTTTTGAATACTTTTGGTACCCAAATCTTTATTAGCCTTAATTCTCTAGAAGAATAAGACCAATGTGTGGGGATGGAGGGAGAAGACAAAGGAAAGAAGAAGAGAGAAAAGAAAATGAGAGAGAGAGAGAGAGAGAGAGAGAGAGAGAGAGAGGGAGAGAGGAGAGAGAGAGAGTATGAGGATCTACCTCATACAGCCATTGTTGTGAAAGCTAAATTGGAGGTTGTATATTTGATAAGATGGAGATTCAGGATACTATATGCTATACTTTCAATCCATGTTTAAGGCCTGAGTGCCAAAGATCTGTTGGTGTAAGTTACAATCTGAGTCCATGTCTCAAAGAAAATGAAGACTGCTGATTTAGCTCAAACATTATGAGATAGGATCAGTTTCCCTTATTGAACCTGTTGTCTTCTTCATATCTTTAGCAGGTTGAATGAAGGCCATCCACACTGAGCAGGGCAAGCTTGTTTTTCTACCTGCCAACTCAAATGTTAATCTCATCCCAAAATATTTTCATGTACATATCCAGAATAATATTTAACAAAGCCTGGGCATCTAGTGAAGGTGACACATAAAATTCAATCATCACAGATATATATTGTGAGATCAACCATTCATTTATATATTCTTTCATAAAATTAAATGTTTATTTTGAATTTTCAGTTCCTTCTCTTTAGATTGGCTTCATACATTTCTGTGCATTGACCATAAAGAGTGTATATGTGTGTGTATTTGTAAAAAGGACCCTTGACTTACAAATTCAATTAGTTCTGAAGGGCTGGTTGTAATTCAAGTTGGTTGTAAGTCAGTACAGCTGAGATCTGGATGTTTACCTGGGTACACACTATAGACAAAAAGATGCAGGTGAATCTTCCATTAACCTAATTAACCCAAATTGTTTGTACATCAGGCCAGTCAGAAGTTGAGGATCCACTGTATTTTAGTACAAAGCTTCTGTAAAGGTCAGTATAATCTGCTCCAAAAATGGTTCAAGAAACTTCTGATATTTTGATTTATCTTTTTTCCCCTATATTTGGTTAGTATTGATCAAAGTAATGATCATGGGTGTAGAAGGACTCTTCCATTTACTTGTATTTTAAAATGACTGGAAAATCCTGAAACTTTTGGAATTTCAAGGATTCCATTTTTGGAATCTCAAGGACACTGAGTGTGGATGTTATCTACCATAGGAAATACCTGGTAAAGTGCCAAGGCTGGAGTGTGTACCTGCTTTGGTGATTTTCCCAGAATTCCATGCTTCTTCCTATGTACATGGCCTGGGACAGAATCCACATCTGCTGCATCATTGCACCTGTATAGCTCAACACAAGTTAATAAAAGGTTCAAAAATATATTTTGAACATAATAGTAAATGAAGCTTTTGGGATCCCTACAATATCAACACAAGTGACAGTATTTCATATCAAGATTCTTGAATCTAATGCAAACACACTTTTTAAAAAATTAATTGATTTTTATTGGTACATTTTATATAGACATCATGATCACAATAGACATTGAAAATTTGTACCAGTATATGACACGACTTAATTCTCATATTCTCCCATTCCCCAACCCACCCTGACACACGTATGCATGCACACAAACACACACAGATGTTTTGGACTGAACATTTATTTCCAGTCAAATGTTCCTTTCTTTATTTCTTTTCATTATTCCCAGCCTACTCAGTGTGAGTTTATTGGAATGGGCTCCCTTCTAATTTGTAACACATATTGAATAGACATTTGGCAAGCTTCACAGTAATCCATTTTATCTGCTAAAATTGCAGACTTTATCTCCTTGGCTTTTCTGAGCTTTCAATTAGGTGCTGTGGGCTTTAGGCCATTCTAAAAATTTCGGTTTTAAGGTGAAAGCTTGAGTTGATTGCCATCCTAAGATGAAACTGCATTGATTTGGTATTTTAAGGCTGTTAAGTGTAACCCACACATAGTACTTGTGGAGCATAACACTATCTCCTGGAATAAGAACTTGGTTCAGCTGCCCCCCCCCCTTAGGCTCTTTGATCTTCCCTAAAGGAAGGTTATAGGGCTCTGCCTCCAAACCATCTGGCAAGAATCTGTCTGTGGTAGTGGGCACAGAAATTTAGGAGAGAAGCAGAGAGAAGGGGGAGGACAGAGAAACAGAAGAAGTGAAAAGGGTCATGTTGAAAGCAGTAACAGTTAACAGCCACCACACTTACAGATAGGATAAACATGCAAAAAAAAATTAACAGAAACTCCTAAATTTGTATCTCTTACCTCAACCTAGAGTGTTTGCAGAAAGACAAATAGTTGTCTCTAATTGTTATTTCAACTATGATAAGGCCAGAATTAAGAAGCTTGGCTTGGGGCCGGAGGGTTAGCTCAGTGGTTCCGGTGCCTGCCTCGCAAGTGCAAGGACCTGAGTTTGATCCCCAGTAGCCACATATAATGCTGGGCGTGGAGACATGCCCACCAACAATCAACACTGCATACCACAATGCCGGACGTGGTGGCTCACGCCTGTCATCCCAGCACTCGGGAGGTAGAGACAAGAGGATTGCTGAGTTTGCGGCAGCTTGCCTGGGCACCATAGTGAGCTCAGGGCCAGCCTGAACTACAAAGCGAGACCCTGTCTCCAAAAAGAAAAAAAAAAAAAAAGAAGCTTGGCTTGAATAATGCTGAAGAAATTCAGACACAATAATGTAAGGTAATTCAGAGGATAGCAGAGTGCCTGCTGCATGTAAGCCCTTTGCAAAGTACTGGTTCAGTAACCTCAAATTTTGAATGAGATGCACATGAAGTTAAGAATAAGAGGTAGAAAACTATTTGGAGGTTCAGGATTTAAACTTGCAGGGAAATGACCATCACTATATGTGACCTGACCCCTTCCCACTTCTGGGTGGAAATGAATGAATGGTAGAGGAATTGAGGATTGAATCATTCTAAAATTCATAACAATTGCAAATTAATATTTTAAATTTATGTTCATGCTTAGACTATTGTGACAGAATATATTGTCAACTTGATTAGTTTGAGAGACATGTCGCAGATTAGTGAAGCACACTTCTGGGCGTGTCTGAGTGAGTCATGGCTTCAGGTACTATATCTGGTCTTTGCCCCTTCCTCTGTTCTTCTGCTCTGCCCTCACCCAACATGGACTAAGCAGCCTTCATTTGCTACTCCTTTCTACCATGATGCCTCTACATCAGAGGCAACCAACCATGGACTGAGCCCTGTGACACCATAAGCCATATAACCCTCATCTCCTTTAAGTTGTCCATATCACATATTGTGTTGAGCAAGAAGAAAGCTAACATAACTGTCATGTTATTTTTCTCAACTTTTTGCCATTCTAAAGTTTCAAACTAAAGAATATCTTCAGTAATGGTTTTAAAAGACCTAGAAAATATTCATTATGGTTTTTGGGTGATATTATAAACCGCTTGATGCTTTTCCAGATTGGTAACCAGGTCTCTCAGTATTGTTACTGAACTGTTTGGGACACTCAATAAATAGTCACTGATATAAAATTTGAATTGATAGTTTCTTATTGACCTCTTCTGCTTAAAAAAAATATTTTCCCCACAAAATGGAAATGTTATAAGCTGTGTCTTAATTCTTGGCTTTGCTTTTATAGCTAAAATTATTGTTTAGAGGCACATAAATCAATTATTTGCTCTACCACAAAGATATAATTGTTTTGACAGCTGGCCCACAGTCACATGATATTTTCAACTGAAATCATCAGATAAAGACAACTATTGCCAGTTTAGTAGAACTGCACCAAATCATTATTCCTACCTGAAATTTCAAAATCAATCTATTTTTAAAAAACACATTATCTCTTGGTATTGCCTCTTTATATTGTTTAGCTGTGCTGTAAGTAACATAAAAATGTCATAAAACTATGGGAAATCATAAAGCAAATGAAAGTATTTTATTAGTGAACCATACATAAATCAAGTAACACTTTCCTTTGAGTTTCTAGGTTTTTTTTTTCCCCTTAACCTGGTTTTGATAAAGAATTCTGGTGTTAAAGAAATTCTCTGCATTTGTTAATGATTCAGAGTCTATTTTGGAAATTTGATTAGTTTTAAGTCAGTTTATCTGAAAATCACTTTGACATTTTTGGTCCCTTCTAGTAAGTAATGGATTACTATTCCTTAATGACCCAAGCCTATTTATGAAAAATGCTTTTTTTCTGAACAACGAGATAGATTATTTCCTGATGTTGAATCTCTTTTGCAGTGCATTGGAACTACAATGAAATTGAAAAAAATTACATGCAGAAGAATTTGATAAGACCCCTGTTCCCTTTTACTATGAGGCAAAGATATGAGTGAGCGAAAGGGCTAAAAATGAAGGGAAAAATGTTTAAGAGAGAATAGATTTAGTGGAAGGTGTATCTTTATTTCGAAAGGCAAACTATTTAAAGAGTGTTTTTCCATACATTTTTCACTCCACCTTACTTCTTTTAGATTTATCATTGTATGTATCCACAAACTGAACAATTAGTTTTACATTCTACTCTGAAGGTAAATGGGAAAATATTACCGTTTTACTATTTACTATGCAACACTTGATATGCCCATGGTTTTATAGTTGGGAAAGCTAATAATTAGATTTTAAGCTCTAAGGTGTTAAGGAGTTAAGGAACGGGTCACAAATCTTAATAAATGTCAGAATAATTGCTATTTTTGTATTCACAAGTTCTTGGTTCTTGTACGCCAAATTTATATTTTTGTTCTTCGGTCTCACATACCCCTTGCCTTAATCCTACTTTGCATTTTTCATGGTGGATGATTTTTCTCAAACCATTTTCTATTTTAACTTACTAACAGAAATATCTCTATTTTAAAACTTAAATACATGGCCAGAGAAAGACTATTCCGATCAAATAAAATTAAAGATTCTTTATGCACAGCTGGCTTTCTTTGTTAACAGGAAGATAATACCTCAATTATTTCCTCTTCAATGAGAAACGTAGCCATCTCCTCATCTGTCTACTTTCTCCTTTCTCTTTCATGTCCTTGGAGCAAAAAAAGTTTATTTCCTCTTTGTCTACTCTTGACCACAACGCTAAATCATTTGTTTCACTATTTTCCTCACTTTTGCTTACAAACAACACTCAACTATTCTCATCCTAAAAGCCATACTCAATAATGCTTTCACTTTAATCCACACGTTCATTTTTTTGTTTTTTTCATGATACTGGGGATTGAACCCAGGACCTTCGCAGTAATCTACATTCCAGACACTTAATTTTTTTTTTTAATGTTGAGGCGTGTTCTAATTAAGCCATTCGGTTGCCCAGGATACTGCAGAGTTTGGAGGCCTCCCTACTCTGAGTGCTGTGATTACAAGCATCTTCAGCTTCTGTGTTTTACATAAGTGATCTTTTGTTCATTGCTGGGATTGAATAAGTGTATGATTTCTTCTCTCTGCTCATCTATTTGCTCTTCAACATACTGAAATCTGGTCTACATTCCTGTCGCTCAACTAAAACTATTCTGACAAGTCGACAAAAATATATGAAGTTAAATAACTTCATTAAACGTTTTATTCTGCAATATTCAATAGTGTCAATCACTATGGCCTTTATTGAAATAATCTTTCCATGGCTTCTTATGTAACTGTATTTCCCTTATTTTCTCCTTAGTGATCTTTCCCTTTCCCTTTTGTTTAGTTTTCCTCTAATAGCACTTAAATGTCTTATTATTTAACCTTGTATCATACCTTTATCAATTTCCCCTATATAGTAAGTAGCCAGTGTTTATAGTCTAACGTATATTTCTCACACTTTCTAAGCTCATGTAAATATTCACATGAGTAGGTTTCTTTAAAGCTTTGTTTGTTGTTAATGGAGTTGCCTGATATAAACTTTGAAATTTAATTTTCCCCCTAAATGACATACTGTTAGTGTTCTTTCAGTCAATAGAGATCTAAATTGTTCCTTTAAAGTGTTATAGAATAGAATATGCTGCCATTTATCTAACCATTGATCTGTTATTAAATAGTCACGTTGCTCACTTTTTTCAGTATCCACAATGTAACATCCTGATCTACTGTGATATGTACTAATAATTACATAGAAGAGATTACAGAGTTAAATTGTCTCATCCCTGTGTATGTGTATTTTAACTTTTAATAATGAATTATGTAACAATGTCAAACATCCTTTAAGTGTTTCGTCACTTGAAATTTTTCTTTCATGAACTGCATGCATATACTCTTTGCCCATTTTTACATAGATTTGTGTTCTTTTATATTACCTATTTGACTTTTTGATAGTGTATAACTATTTCCCTCTATTTATGGTTTGACCCCCTTATATACTTATATTCTCACCTTTTAAAAATTAATATTTTTACTTTATCTAGCCCTTTATGGGTTTTTGTATTTATTTTTTTATTCAGAATTTCTCTATATTTCCCAGTTTATATAATCTCCTAATTGTTCTTTTAATGTTTTTGTTGCTTTATTTTGTATAGTAAATGGTACATTAAAAGGAATTAGGAATTTGGTTTTCCCTCTCTTTAGGTAGTCAGTTAGATCAAAAGAATTTATTCTTTTTCCTACTAAATTGAAATAGACTATCATATATTAAACCATAATGTACACTTGGCAAAAGCCATGCAGCAATCGAGTAGCACTTTTCCAGTGTCCTTCACTATGGGAACAGATAAAGCAAACATGGTAGTTGCATAGTAAGGAAAATGGGAATAGAGATGAGAAATGATGGAAGTTTGCCACCATTATAATTTCTTTAATATTCATTGTCCTCTTCAAATTTTTTCTCCTTCATTGTATCATCTTGATGCTACTCTGAGACATGATCTGACTAAGAATATTTTGTACGACAAGAAGCTCACAGACATAAATTTTCTCTGCACTTGTTAAAAATCTGCAAGTTAACTTATTTTGTAGAAAGGTTAACATTCTAAACTTGTTGACATTTTTCTGAAATGACAAGTGACTCCTATGAGAAGGCTGCTGGCAAAATTTAAAACAAAAACAAAAATGGACATATGTAATCTGTTCCTCTAAAACAATGTGACTTTAAACACATTTAAGCACATTTAAACGTGATAAACTGCCTTCTTTTCAAATTCTCACACTTGAGAGAAAGCATTCTAGCCTTGTTCTAAATTATCGCATTATTTTGTTGCTGAAAGTGTCTATTTTGATATTCATCTAGTATACCTTAGTCATTCTTTAGTTCGGGAAACTTTTACTTTTTAATCACTGAGTTTTGTTTGGGGAACTTTCTTCTTTTACTTTTCAATCACTAAATTTTGTTTGGGGAACTTTCTTCTTTTACTTTTTAATCATTAAGCTTCATTTTCTTCTTATCTCCTGTAGAGCTTATTAGTTATTATTCATTACTTTCTGTGTAGGTGCTGAGAAAAAATACCAGACACCCAAAGTTAAAGGAGGAGAGGTTTATTTTGACCCACAGATTTCAGCCCATAACTGTAGGGCTCCAAAGCAACATGGCATGGGAGGGGACATCTCAGAGCAGGGCGGCAGGAGGCAGGAGGAACTGCAGACACGCAGCAGCAGCAGCAGCAACAGCAATGGTGGCCGGCTGTCTTTCTGTCCCTTATATTCCATCTAGGCTACCCACCCCTTAGGCGGGACGGGGAGCACTCACATCCTTAATCCCAGCACTGCAGCCCTAAACATCATGCACCCTTTAAGAGCTACCTCCTGAAAGCCCTGGTATGACTTCATGAGGCCTTGGGGGGTATTTAATGTCTATTATAACTTGCATGTCTGATCTGTATTTTTAAGGACAAGTTATTTTTCCCCTTTTATTTCAGTACTGGGGATCAAACCATGAGTCTCACAAATACTAAGCAAAAACTTTACCACTGAGCTAAAAACCCAGTCCTAAGAGAATGTGCATTATCCTCTCTTTACCTTGCATCTTTTGGTAAAGTTCAATTCATGGACATTCTAAATATGTATTACTGAAATTAATGAACAAGAAATACACTAATGTCTAAGACTGCTTCTGTCATTAGACAAAGCTACATCAAAATTGATAAAAGGCTTAAATTGAAATAAGTTTTCTGTTTTTTTTTTTCTCTGTTTGCAGTCTCTTGCTTTTTCTATTTAGCCTTGGTTAGTTCAACAAGAATGACTTAATTGAGAAAAAAAGTTCAGTTCTAGAACCATCCTTATGCTGACTATAAAGTACAAAGCAGTATTTTAAAATAACAGAATGAACCATCATTCTAGTTTTAAGTGTTTACTCAATGACAGAGGCAGCTCAAATATTTCTGAGTTGTATTGTATAGAATCATTCAGAAAACCTGATAAATCTAAGTCTTCATTAGAAGCTAGAAATAGGATTCAATTCTGCTTTTTAACAAGGCTGCCTTATATATCCTGTAGGAATCAGAATATTTTATCTCTTCTTTCAATCATCTATGTAATGGATGAAATGAGAATTATTATATTTTCTATTTTTATGTCTTTCAACTCTGTCTTCTACTTTTGTGGCACCTAATGCAACCTGTTAGTGTGCCATTTTTTCTAGTAGCAGCAATGAGTTAAAATAAGTGTTCTTTTCTTATTTTATCTCTTCAGTGTGTGACATCACTTGTGTATCTTTCTGTAACATAAAAGTATTCCTTATGATTATATGTCTTATATAGTAATTGTTTTTCAAAACAAAGCTTGAATTTTATCTTTTTTGTAATTAATTTTATGTGCACATGTAATTATCATGTGATATTTGTATCTGTACATGGTACATCTTGATTCTTGTTTTCCCCTCTTTCCCACTCCTCTCTTCAACCTCTTTTCCTATCCTTATTTACAAAAGCTTTATTTCTATTTTTTTGTTCTCTTTTCTTTTTTAATTTTTCCTTTCTCACCCCCGTATTTCTCCTTGTGGTTTGAATATTTTCTTCCTATTTCACAATATCTTCTATACATTCTTATTTACACATTTGTTTTCTTACACCAGAGAAGCAATGTATTTACACATGTGTGTCTCACTTATTTCACTTAAGAATATGCTTTCAAGGTGCATCCATGTACCTAGAAATGTCTTGAGTTTATTCTTCATTATGGCAATAAGATAAAAGTCTTACAAAGTACTCCATAAGTTAACAATCCTACATGCTCTTTATCCAAATCTTTTTTATCTACTCATTAGCTGGGACATTTGGGCTGTTCCCAAGATTTAGCTATTGCAAACTGTGCTGCTATAAACATGGGTACACATATATTGCTGTGGTATGATGCTTTTAATTCTTTTAGGAAGGTACCAAGAAGGGGAATAGCTGGGCAAATAGAACCTTAGTTTTAGTTTTTGAAGAATCTGCACTCTGATTTCCACAGTTGTTGCAGTGGTTCCACAGTGGTTAGTCAGTCTTTCCAGGGTGAAGTGGCACCTTAGCATTTTAAAAATTTATACCTCTCAAATGACCAGTGATGTTGAACATATTAAAATTTATTTTAAAATTTTCCTATTTCTTCATCTAAAAAGTACCTATTCAGTTCAGATGCCCAGTTTTGGATTTGGTTTCTACATTTTGGGGGGGGGGGTCTTATTATTTTTATATATTCTGAGTAATAGTCCTTTGTCTGAGGAAAAGCTTGAAAAATTTCTTTCCACTCTGAGTTGTCTCCTTGCTTTATTGGTGGTTACTTTTGCCATGAATCTTTGTTTTAAAAAATTGATTTTATTGCTACATTTTATATATATTATGATAACATTTAACATTGAGGATTTGTACCAGTATGCGACACATCTTGATTATCATTTTTTCCCATTCCTTTGATCTCCCTAAAACACTCTGCCCCTGAGCTGTGCATCTTTTTGATAAGATGAGCTTCCAGTTATTATTTGTAATACTTCCCGTGCATAGTTTTGTTCATACTGTCATTCCTACACCACTGTCTTTAAGATTTCTACTTATACTGTTTTCTAGCACATTTAGTGTTTCTCTTTTAATATTTATATCTTTGACCCATTTTGATTGTAGCTTAATGGATGGTGAAAGATATGAGTCTAGTTTTGTTCTGATGTGGAAAGCCAGTTTTTCTAGCACCATTTGTTAAAGAGGCTATCTTTATTCCAGTAAAAATAAAACGTTTAACTCTTTTATCAAGATAAAGTGGCCAAGTTTGTGTGGAGTTATTTGTGCATCTTCTAATCTTTCCCATGGATCCTTGGTCTGTTTTTGTTGTTATTGTTTTCTTTTTAGGCGTTTTTTTCCTGCTATCAGGCTGTTCTTACATCTGTAGTTATAGTAATATAATTTCAAGTCAGATTGTGATGCTCCCTGCCTTTCATTGTTGCCCTGAAGTTCGTTTGCTATTTAAGGTTTCTTCTGGTTCCAAATGAATTTTGAAATTGTTTTTCTAATTCTGTGAGGTGTGCTATTGGTATTTTGATTGGGCTTCTTTAAATCTGTGTAAAAATTTTGGAAATATGGTCATTTTCACTATATTGGTTTTTCCTATTCAGAAACAAGGGTATCTTTCCATTTCCTAATACCCTCTTCAATATCCTTTCTCAGAGTGCTATAGTGTTCAATGTAAAGGTCATTATATTCCTTCATTGGGTTGATTCCTAAGTATTTCATTTAGGGGGGAGTGGTAATGTGAAGTGTATAGTTTCCCTAAATTCTGTCTCAATGAGTTTGTTAATTGTGAAGAATGTTCCTAATTTTGAGTGCTGACTTTGTATCTAGCTACTTCTGAATTTGTTTTTTAAATCTAAAAAATTTTGGTTGAGCCTTTGTGGTCTTTCATATAGAGTCTCATGTCCTGTGACAATAATGATAATTTAACTTTCTCCTTTTCTCTCCTTATTCCTTTTATTTCTTTGTCCTGTCTAATTGCTCAGGCTAATATTTCCAGGGCTATATTGAATAAGAGTGGTGATGGTAGATATCTTTGTCTTGTTCTTGATTTCATAGTAACCATTTCATGTGATTATAACTCTTTTTGTCATACATACTTCTCAGATTTAGGTGAAGATCATCTCTTCTAGTTTCCTATAGCGTTTTTATCATGAATGGAATTTGGACTTTGTTAAATCCTTTTATATTTGCATTTAGTGAGATGATAATGTGGTTTTTTCCCATCCTTGGTTTTGTTAATGTGGTTTATTACATTTATTAATTGGTGTGTGTTTAACCATTCCTGTACCCCTAGAATGAATTCTTAGGTCATGGTGTATAATCTTCTTGATGATTTGCTATATTCTGTGTCCTGGTATCTTATTGAGGACTTTTGCATCCATGTTCCTCAGGAAATTATGGCCTCTAGCTCCTCTTTTTGATTGGATTGTTCTCTGGTTTTGGTATCAGGGCAATACTTCCAGGAATAAATTTAGCAATATTGCTCCCCTTTCAATTTTATTAAAGAGTTTGAGAAGTAGCAGCCTTAGATCTCCTCTAAATTTCTTGTAGAATACTTTTTTTTACTTGTTGAGAAGTTTTAAATTACATCTTAATTTCATTAACTGATACTGGGTTATTTGTAATCTTTATATTTTCTTGATTCAGCTTTGGTAATTTAAATGTACCTAAGAATCTGTCCATTTCTTCTGTGTTTTTCATATTACTAGAATAAAGGTTCTCAGAGTAGGTATTGATAATCTTATGGATTTCTGAAAAATGTTTTGTGCTTCCCTATCTTTCCTCATTTATAGACTTAAGTTTTTTTTGTTGTTGTTGTTATTTGGTTGACTGAGGGTTTATCTGTTTTATTTAATCTTTCAAAGAAGCAACTTTTCAATTCACTGATTATTTTTATTGTTTCTTAGTCTTAATTGCATCAATTTCTGCACTAATCTTTAAAATTTCCTCCCTCCCTTATATATGCTTTGGGAATGACTTGTTTTTCTTTTTCTAGAAACTTGAGGTTCAATATTAGGTTATTTGAGCTCATAAATTTCTCCTAAGAATGCTTTCGTTGCATCCCATAAATTCTAATATGTTGGACTGGCATTATCATTTAATTGTAGAAATTAATTTCTTCTTCAATTTCACTTGTGATTCAGTGGTTGCTCAGGAAGGTGTTAATTTCCATATTTTATGAACTTTTCATGGTTTCTATTGCCATTTATTTCCAATTTCATTGCACTGTGGCATGACAATATTCACGTGATAATTTAAAGTCCTTTGCATTGAATTAAACATGTTTTACATCTTAGTACATGGTCTCTTTTGGAGAATATCCTATGTGCAGCTGAGAAGAATGTGTACTCCAGTGTTGTAGAGTGGAACACTCTGTCGTCAATAACTAAGTCCAATTACTCAAAAATTTGTTTCAGTTCTAATATTCTTTTGTTGATTTTTTTGTCCAGTTGATCTATTTGTGTCAGTGTGGTATTGAGGTCCTTCATTACAATTTTATTAGTTTTTATTTGATTTTTCCTTTCAATATTTCTTTTATATAGCTGAGTGTACTGGTATTTGATGCATATATGTTTGTGAATATTATCTCTTCCTCTTTCATTTTTCCTTCGTGAACTTCTTTGTCCCTCTTAATTAATCTTGGCTTGAAATCTTCTGTGTCTACAAATAGAATAGCTCCCCCTGCTTTTATCCCTATTCTTGTAAGATGTAGTATTTTTTCTATCCTTCAATTTTCAGTTATGAATCTCTTTTTGAGTTAAATAAGTTTCTTTTATGTAGCATGTTGTTGGATCTTGTTTATTAATCCATTCTGCCAGTCTATTTCTTTTGATTGGTGAATTGAGACCATGATAGTTATAACTGATATGTTGACTTATCCTTCTCATGTTATTTTCCTAGTTTTTTAAATTCATTTTTTCCTCTCTTTTTAATTACTTGTCTTGTCTGATAGATATATTCTGTTGGGGTTCATGAAGTGATAGACTCCCTTATATCTTTCTAGAATATTCTTTGGAACATTTTGAAGTGCTGCTTTGGAGGTCATAATTTTCTTCAGATGTTCTGTGTCATGAAAATAATTCATTTCTCCAACAATTTTGGAAGATAATTTTTCAGAGTGTATCAATAGGGGTTGAAGTTGATTTTTTTTAGGTCTTGAAATACCTCACTCCAACACATCCTTGAATTAAGGGTTTGTGTTGAGAAGTCTGCTACAACTCTGATGGGCTTTCTTTATAATTGATTTGCTCCTTTTCTGGAACAACTTTAAATATTCTGTTCTTGACTTAGGATCAATTTTTCTTTATCATGGCCATTTGGCGTTCTGTATACCTCATTTTTTATGTCAAAATCTTTTGGGGAAGTTTTCTACCATTACTTCTATGCACAGGATATTTATGTCATTTGCATTACCTATTGCTTCTTCAATGATTCTGATCAATCTTATGTTCTTTTTCTTTGAATCATGTAACAACTGTTGGTTTGATTTTTCATGATCATTATATTTAAAAAATCTCTCATGTTTATTCCTTCCCCTCATTTCATCCCCACACCAAATTTCCCTTGGAAATTTCCCATTCTACAAAGACCCTCATACTTTCTGGAGCTCATTTGCATCTACCGGTGCTCATATCAATGAGAAGATCCGGTATTTGCCTATCTGTGACCTATTGATTTCTCTCATTAGCATGTCCTCCAGGTGTATTCATTTGCACGTACATGAATCAAGGTGGGGAGGTGTGGGTGGGTAGGGATTGGGGTAAAAATGAAAACTGTCATATATTGGTACAAATTCCCCAATGTTATGTGTGATTGTGAGATATATATAAATTGCACTAATAATTCAGTTAAAAAATCTTTCATAGCTGCTAATCACAATCCTTTCTTGTAGATCTGATATTCTGTCCTCACATTGTTTGATGCTGCTGTGTATATTTTCCATAGAATTTTAAGTCATTTGGATATCTGCTTGAATCTATTTGATGGGTTCCATTTCTTCACTATATTGAACTATATTTATACTTTTCATTCTTTTTTTTTAAATTGAATTCTTTATTGGTACATTTTATAGACAGCTCACAATCACAGTCAACATTGAGGAATTTGTAGCAGTATATGACACAAGTTAATTCTCATTTTTACCCATATCCCTACCCACCCAAAACTCCTCACCCCTTATATACATGCTATTTTTTTCTTTCCGAATCA
>PVIC010024903.1:0-25663 GCA_004025085.1 Thryonomys swinderianus
TATCTGCCATCCCCCTCTTTTGGTGGAGGATGTCATGGGTGCTCTTGTACAGAGCTCTAAGTATTTTTTCCATCATTTTAAGTACTCTTGAGCTAGAAAACATTCTATGTATGTGAAAGACACATCTTGGCTAAAGTGATGCATGCAGGAGCTGACCACAGGGCTAGTGGACTGTACCTTTTCTAAGAATATGTAGTTTTTCTTTATAATAACAGATCTGAGCAAAGATTCAGAAATGGCACATATCTAAAAAATAAGATGAATATGGAAGTAAAAATACTATTGATTTTACTGCATAATATACAATGTATTTCATGGTGAACATCTTTCAGTTTTTATCAAGTGAGAAAATACAGAATATTTACCATTTTATATTTAATTTTGGTTCGTGTCCTCATGATAATCTCATCATAAACTTTTTACTACATGATGTCTTCCTATTTGAGTGAAGTGTGTGCCTACCAGTAGTAAGCAAATCAAAAGACCATCAAAACCAAGGATAGAGGAATAAGAGCAATCATCATTTCAAAATTCTTTTCTATTTCCTTAAAATTTTAATCAATTACATTTGATATATAAATATGCTTTGTTGTTTGTGTTGCATAGATTATAAATTTTGATTGTTTTTATTACTATTAAAATTATTTGTAGTATTTGAACTAGAACCCAGGACTTTGTACATACTAGGCATAGAGCTCTACCACTGAGCTATACTCTGACTACAACTTGAATTTCAGTGATCTCTCTTATGACCTAAAGCAACTTTTTTGGCAATAAGTTGATTTTACATAGTAACTGAGACCACTGTAAAGGTTACAACAATATTTCAAAAGTAATTTGAATTTGAATATAAGTAATATGTAATATGAGTAATATGTAATATGAATTTGAATAAGTAATATGAAACCAATGGACTCATAAATTTAAGGGTAGGAAGACCAAACACAATGATTGCTATTTCTCTACATTCTTGCCATTAGTTTGAAAATAAAATGTAAAAATTTTACCAGTTCTTCCAAAGTTTACAAGCCCCACATGCATTAAGAGATTCTTAGTCTGTACACCATTTGAAGCAGAATTTCTCCTGTGGTTCTGAAGTCAAAGCAAGCCATGCCTCTACAAATATTATATTATAAAGACTTTGTTGTGACTCAAATAGAAACTTGGTAGAAAGAATAAATTATTTGCATCTTTTCTTCCTTTAAAAAAACTTCAACTAGTCATTCATGATAAAAATAAGGCACGTGTGAGAAAGACCCAAGCAAAAATGAAAACTAAAGGCAATCTCCCTAGTGAACATTGACCCAAAACTCCTCAATAAAATATTGGCAAAAAGAATACAGAGAGTTAACAAGGAAATCATACACCCTGATCAAGTTGTATTTATCCCAGGGATACAAGGCTGTTTAACATATGTAAATCAATAAATGTAATATACTATTTTAACATACTCAAGGACAGAAAACATATGGTCATCTCAATAGATGCATAAAAAGCATTTGTCAAAATTCAACACGTGGTCATGATCAAAACCCCACAGAGAATCTGAATAGATGGACTTTATCTCAAACTAATCCAAGCTATTTATGAGAAACCAACAGCCAGCATTTACTAGGTGAGCAAAAAATGAAATCTTTTACACTAAGATCAGTAATGAGACAAAGATGTCCACTGTCACCACTCTTGTTCAATGTAGTACTGGAAACAGCCACAGCGATTAGGCAAGACAAACAAATAAAAGGAATAAAGGTATGTAAGGAAGATGTTAAAGTTTCATTATTCATTGATGATATGATTCTTTATATAGAGGATCCTAAAAACTCAATCAAAAGACTGCTAGATTTAATTGACAAATTTAGTAGTGTAGCTGGATCAAGATCAATGCTCAAAAATCAACAGCCTTTGTACACACAAACAACAGACTCACTAAAGGAGAAATTGGGGACTAAATCCCTTTCACAATAGCATCTAAAAAAAAATCTAGCAATCAGTCTAACAAAGGAAGTGAAGACCTCTACTCTGAAAACTACAGGACTCTAAAAAAGGAGATAGAACAGGGTATCAGAAAATTTTAAAAAAATCCCTTGTTCCTGGCTAGGGAGAACCAACATCGTCAAAATGGCTATACTTCCACAACTACTATAGAGATTATATGCAATTCTGATTGAAATTCCACCACCGTAATTCACAGAGCTAGAGAAAATAATTCAAAAATTCATCTGGAATCACAAGAGACCTAGAATAGCAAAAGCAATTCTAAGCAACCAGGACATGGCAGGGGATATTACGATCCCCAATTTAAAACTGAATTATAGGGGCCAGAGGGTTAGCTCAGTGGTTCTGGCGACTGCCTCGCAAGTGCAAGGTCCTGAGTTCGATCCCCGGGAACCACATACAATGCTGGGGGTGGAGACTCACGCCCACCAGCCATCAATACCACATACCACAGTGCCGGGCATGGTGGCTCATGCCTGTAATCCCGGCACTTGGGAGGCAGAGACAGGAGGATTGTTGAGTTCGAGGCTTGCCTGGGCTCCATAGTGAGCTCAGGGCCAGCCTGAACTACAAAGTGAGACCCTGTCTCAAAAAAAATAATAAAAACCTGAATTATAAAGCCACTGTGATTAAAAACTGCATGGTACTTACAAAGTAACAGACCTGAGGACCAGTGGAATAAATTAGAAGATCCAGAAAGAACACCAGCTATACTAAGCCACCTTATCTTTGACAAAGGAGGCAAACATCCTCAGTGGACGAAAGACAGCTTCTTTAACAAATGGTGCTGGAAAAACTGGGCTTTAACCTGCCAAACACTAAAGCTAGACCTATCTCTTTCACCATGTACTAAACTAAAATCACAATGGACTAGAGACTTAAACATTAAAACAGAAACAATAAACCTGCTGCAAAACTGGTTAGGTAAAACTCTTGGAGACATTGGCTTAGGCAGAGACTTTATGAACAAAACCTCTATACCATGAGAATTAGCAGAAAGAATCAACAAATGGGATCTCATCCTACTAAAAAGTTTCTGCATAGGAAAAGGAACCACTGGCACAACTAAACTTGGGAAACTTGGGAAAACATCTTTATCAGCTGTTTCTCAGACAAAGGGCTACTATCTAGAAGATATAAAGAGCTTAAACAAATCAGTTCCCCCAAATATAAAGACCCAATTCAAAAATGGGCATCTGAAATAAACAGACACTTTTCAGAGGAAGAAGTAAAAACAGCCAAGAAGCATATGAAGAAATGTTCAACATCATTGGTCATTCAAGAGATGCCAATGAAAACAACACTGAGATTTGATCTAACTCTACAAAAAATGGCTGCTATTGTGAAATCAACCAGCAATAAATGCTGGCAAGGCTGCAGGGAGAAAGGAACCCTTCTCCACTGTTGGTGGGACTGTAGACTTGTGCAACCATTGTGGAGATCAGTGTGGAGATTCCTCAGAAAACTAGGATTAGAGGTCCCATTTGACCCCACTATTCCCCTACTAAGAATATAATAAAAGGAATTAAAAGAATCATATCATAAAGACATATGTGCATCCATGTTCATAGCAGCTCAGTTTGTGATAACCCAGATGCCCATCAACTGTAGACTGGATAAGGAAGATGTGTGCGAGTGTGTGTGTGTGTGTGTGTGTGTGTGTGTGTGTGTTTATAAGAGGGAATATTATTCTACCATAAAGAAAGACAAGTTTGAGTCATTTATGTACAAATAGACACACTTTGAGAACACAATAAATAGATATAAAAAGATAAATGAAATAAATAGATCACAGGTATGTAAATACTGTATCTTTTCTCTGGTATGAGAACCTGTAGATGTAAATGAGTTCTAGAATGTATGATAGATTTTCTGAAATAGGAAATATTCAAGGGAAAGTGGTAGGGGAATGTAATGAGGGGAAAGAATAAATATGATCTGAAAAGAAAAAGAAAGCACATGTATATAGGGGTGGGTAGGGATATGAGTAAAAATGAAAATGAACTCATGTCATATACTGGTACAAATTCCCCAATGTTGAGTGTGATTGTGAGCTGTATATCAAATGTATCAATAAATAATTCAATTTAAAAAAGGCATGTGTATAAATTTACATAACAAATACATAGCCTAGTCATCATATAATTTTGAGAGATTCTACTTAGAGTTGAACCATGTTTTCAAGTAATGTTAGGCTCCAATTTATTTACTACTTTTTGCTTTAAATTCATTTTCTGAAACCAAATACTGAAATACAATTAGAGTAAAATGTGTTCATTAGAATTCAATATATGTAAAGGAAAAGAAAGAGATGTAGTATTGGGTAGAGGAACAAGTCAAATTATTTAGGCTCAACAAAGCTTCACCCAACTTCCTGAGAACTTTGAACCACAGTTCCTTTCAGAGAGTGCCACACCAGGACACAGTGGTGGGATCTTTATGAAACTTTTAAAATCAGTAATTGGGTATTAACATCTTTAGGAAAGTCATAAAAGGACTTGAGTAAGGAATCACTTCAGTTATTTGGTTGTTCTAAATAGTTTGCTTATATTTGAAAACTGAATGTTTATTTTTAGAATACTTAGTGAAATCTTTGTGAATGTAAACACAGGGTGTTTGAGATTAAGATAAAGTGGCAAAAACAAATTTGAATAAGTTTCCAGTAATCTAGAATTGAACAATTTGAATCTAGCCCCTAAAAAGGCCAAAAGCTGTAGAAATACATGAAAAGTTTAAAGATACATGAGTTCTTCATACATTTTTAAAACATCATTACATTAGGTGGTTGCTTGGACACCTATTCATTGATTATAAAATAAATAGAAAACCTAGCAATTTTTCTGGTTCTTTCTAAAAAATATATTTCAGAGTAATCAAACAGTTCAAAAATATTTTTAATAGGAATTTTAGATACTATATAAGAAATTTTATAATAGCAACCACACCACTTATCATATTTCATAAGATAATGAATTTAGGAAGTGATGCCAAAGCACCTTTAGGTAAAATATGGATAAAAATGATTAACTGATTAATTAAGTTGAAGCTACTAAGCCAAATGATTAATCTTGTCTTAGTCAGAAAGCCATAGTTGTATTCCTCCTGAAAAGGTACAATAAGATACATATGTTTCCTCCTGTGGAGGATTCGCACTAATAGTTAAACCTGTATCTGATCACGCCTCCAGCTCTACATGTGATTCATTTGAACTACAGAAAGTAGAAAAATAATATATATAGCAGCCAAGCTCAAATCCTAAAGCAATGTGGAAAATGTTACAAGATAAAGAGTTTTCAACAAATAGTTGCTATAAAAAATAAAAGAATGAAGACTAATTTTTAAATTTCAAAGACTTACAAGATATAGAAAGAAAATACAATTGTCCAAAGCTTATTCAGCCCTTGATTTAAACCAATCAACTCTATATAGAAATTTTATCATGGGATAGGTATTATATTAATTTTGTAGCCACAGTAATTTTTAATAGTCTTATTTTTCAGAAATGTACCTATACTTATTAATCAATATAATGGTACATTCTGACAATAATATTGAAATAGGTGAAACAAATTGGTAAAATCTGAAAATTGATGAAATTGAGTTATGTGTTTCCAACGTTGCAGTTTATTGTATCATTATTTTTTGTTTATTGTAAAAAATTCCCATAAAAAACATTAAAATGTGAGACTATTTGTATGAACATGGACAATTTTTATCAAACTAATATGTCAAAAACTAGTATAAAGTACAGATGATACATTGAATAGCATATCTGGAACCAAAGAAATCTTTGCAGTTATTACTGTATATTAAACCCCAAAAGATAAAATTCCACACAAAGAAATGACACGGTAAATATTCAGGAGGAAAATAAGTTCACGTCAGTGTAATCGATTAGAGCCCATGTTGCTTACATTAAATAGATTATACTGTGTCCATGACTAAATATTTTTAAGTAGTGAAAGCAAAAAATTATTTTTGTTTAACTCTCATTTCATGGTAACAAGCTAGCTTATAGTGCTTCATTTTGCAGTTTTAGTTAATACATATATAAGCAATGTGGTCTTGTTTGTCTTTCTGTCATCTTAAATGCAATATACTGAACACAATTTGTACTAATGTCTCAGGTTACTAGTTTTCATCAGATATGTTTGCTAGAACATTCTTGGAGCCATGACGGACCCTGAGGGGGTGGAAGCATTTGCTGAACACTGATCCTGTTACATCACTGCCTTCTTCACATTGTTAGGCTCTCACATCAGGATTGAGCTGTACAGGCTTCATAATCTCCTGCCTCCTTAAAACCTCAAATGAGAGGTCAGTCTTGCTCCATTTTCTAAGTCATAGCATTGTTTGAAGATAGTTTTTATAAGGAAATTATATTTGGCATTATTTGAGAAGGCTATCTGTTCTTAGAACTTTTTCTGGGGGGTCTAAATTTGTATTCTTAGCTAATATAAAAAAAGGAAAGAATCCTTTTTTTAAAGAAACAAATGAACACAGAAAATTACTTGATAAAATAATAGTTTTTACCTTAAGATATTCTATTGGTTTTAAGACTTTTAAAGTTCAAAATAGAAAAAATTCAAAGGGAAATGTGGTGGAGGGGTGAGTAATGAAAGGTAAAGAAAAAATGTGATGGTAATAAAAAAGGGAAATAAAGCTTATGCATTTAGGGGTGGGGGGTTGTGGGGTGGGTAGGGGAATGGATTAAAAATGAGAATTAAATAGTGTCATATACTGGTACAAATTTCCAATATTGAGTGTAATCATGATGTATATATGCAATGTACCAACAAAGATTAAAAAATGAAAAAAATCTGTGGGCTGAGAGAACAATTAATGCTTACTAGTTTATGTCTCCCAAATATGAATAACTGATATGAAACACACAATGTTTATATTAGCACAATTATTTACATATCTCATTAAATACTTTTAGGTAAGTACATCTACATGAAAAATTTCTATCAGTACAATGATTATGCCTCTATTTTTTCCACTTGTATGGATCTTTGTAAGAAGTACATAGTTTGAGATTTTTTTTGTTGTTCATTGAAATATAGGGTGTTTTAAAATATTTTGCTGAACAACAAAAACATCTCAAACTGTATACTTCTTGCAATTATCTATTTTACTAACCAGCTATATTATTTATTATTATATGTGTTTACAGTGCCTGAATATTTGCCACCTCCACAGGAGATGTAAACTCTGGATAGCAGAGATGTCTTATTCTACATCCATATCACGTATCTTAGCAATCAGCTTACAATAACATTCAGTAAACATTTCTGCAGTATATTCTTTGAATTAGTAAACACATGTATCTACACATTGTAATGTGTAAATCCACGTTATCACCAACTGGTAAACTTCCAATTTAAAAAAGAAATATTATTGAAATAACTGTTTTACATATCAAATTCTCTAAATGCTTCATTAGCCAACATGGCTCTGATTTCTTTGATACAGTGCCAATTTGTTTACACTGTAGAGCTGACATGTTATAACAAATAATTTACCAATCCCAAGATACTTAAACTATTAAATATTTTTGTTTATTAACAGATAGAGTGTAACAGTGACAAACGGCAGTTAAGTTCATTATTACTGAAAATGGTTTATTGATTTTTAACTGCAATATGATTTCACAGGTACAAATTCCCCTGAATATCATACCTTTTAAAATTTTAGTTTCCCTAACAGGCTCTTTTGATCCTTAAGGTTCACGAGGTTTTTCCGAATCAAAATTGAGCTGAAATGCTCTGAAAAGTGAGATGTATCTTAATAGCTACCAACAAGTAGATTCAAATTATGAACGTGAGAATTGTAAATAGGTGTAGATTTATAGACTGATATGCAGAATATCAAGACACAGGGCCTACATCGTAAAGAAGGATATTCAAAGTCACTCGGGATTGTTGGGGCCCTGGCCATAAAAGAATAGGTTATTTCAGTCTATTATCCATGAACGAACTGAAATATGCCATTTTATAGAAAATGGGACATAAGAGAACTGAGGCAGGTCTTACACACTGATTATTCCATATAAAATGAAAAATCTCATTATAATAATTAGAATAATTGATAGATACTTCTTTCCTTGCCATAGTATTTGCAATTGCTTTTGAGGGAAAGTTTATATGAAAAAAAAGAAGGTGAGACTAAGGTAGACATCACAAAACAGAATTACAATCAAGGGGCCGGAGGGTTAGCTCAGTGGTTCCGGCACCTGCCTCACAAGTGCAAGGTCCTGAGTTTGATCCCCGGTAACCACATACAATGCTGGGCGTGGAGACTCACGCCCACCAACAATCAGTACCACATACCACAGTGCCGGGTGTGGTGGCTCACGCCTGTAATCCCAACACTCGGGAGGCAGAGACAAGAGGATTGCTGAGTTCGAGGCTTACCTGGGCTACATAGTTAGCTCAGAGCCAGCCTGAACTACAAAGAAAGACCCTGTCTCAAAAAAAAAAAAAAAAGGAATTACAATCAAGAGTACAATTAGAAACATCAAAAAGATAAGTACTTTAATAAGTATAATTTTTTCATATAGAAATTTTCTATTTATATTTCATTTTCCCTCTACCATTTGAAAACATTGTATGCTAGTTTGTACAATAAGTGAATGATTCTGTATCAGTATTTAGTTGGCTTATGAATAAAATTTACAAGCATTCTGCTTTGTTTATGAACACAATTTATAGTTATCTTAGTAATATTCCATTGATTTTAAAATCCTTCTGAGATTTATGCCTATGGGTATATTTATTTAACAGTAACTCTATAGAAGGTACTCTACCAGATGAATAAGACAACTAGACAAATACATATCTTAACAATAATGATTATCACAATGCATTGTGATATTTTTGTATATTTGTCCACTTTTGTCTCAACTTCACAAGAAAGTGTGTGGAGATCCAAATGTAAAAAAAAAAATCTCTGTGCTAGTTGAAAATGCTTGGGAAATATTTTACAGTACCTAACTGTGAGTTGTCCTTGAATATGAGACTTACCTAGGCACAGCAATTATTTCAGATGTATTGTCTGTTTTCCTTGCTTCCCGCATTACAATGTTATAGGCACTCACTGTTTGCCAATCTTAGACAAAAGAACAAAATAAATATTTATTAGAATTATGATGTGATTTCTGTACTTGTCAAACTCCAGCTCAAATGAGGACATAAATATCAAACCAGGATTAATTTGTTTTTGTAAATTGCATTTTTTTTTTGAGACAGGGTCTCACTTTGTAGTTCAGGCTGGTTCTGAGCTCACTATATAGCCCAGGCAAGCCTCGAACTCAGCAATCCTCCTGTCTCTGCCTCCCGAGTGCTGGGATTACAGGCGTGAGCCACCACACCCGGCACTGTGGTATGTGGTATTGATTGCTGGTGGGTGTGAGTCTCCATGCCCAGCATTGTATGTAGTTACTGGGGATTGAACTCAGGACCTTGTGCTTGCGAGGCAGGTGCCGGAACCACTGAGCTAAATCTCCAGCCCTGTAAATTGCATTTTTGTATTTTTAAATCTACTCTCTAGGCACAGGTCAAGAAAAAAATTCCCAACATCATGAAGAGTGATCGTGGCACACATTTCGCCACTGGCTAGGTGATTTTAGCTAGGGACGGGCAGGAGCTACTCAGTGTGAAATTTCCTCAGTGAAGAGCAGTAAGATACCACAAGGAGGCTTACAAAGTAAAGTTGAAGCTCCAAGGAACAAAAAGGAGTGGAACGCAACGCACGCTCTCAGAAAGTTCCTGTTTGTTATCTATAGCAATGGGAAAGAAAAACTACAAAGGCAGTAGTAGTAGAAGCCCACATCCTCAGGTGAGTAGGGATTCAGATAATGAAGAAGAAAACGGGGAAAAATGGAAATAGTAGGAATGAATGTTCTTGCAGAGTTGAGGATGACACTGAGTCTTTAGACAGATCTTTATGAAATTACTGGTTCTGCCAGAGTCGATTCAGATCAAATTGACAAAATGGAAAATCTGTTTTGGGCAAGTCAAGAAGATAATATAAGAAACTACTCAGAAATGGCAAGTTTTTGTTAGGAAGTGCAGGGTAGAGAATAAAGGGTGTGATTTCAGGAGACTAGAGGAGTATTTTTTGAATGAGTGAGTTAAAAGGTACAAAGTGGATATTAGGTGAGTGCCAGAATGAACAGAAGAGGGAAGAGAAACAGTAGAGAATTGCTGTGATCACAGAAATAGCAACTTCTGCTGTGTGACAGGCATCGTATTAAGCATTTATGGGCATTAGCCACATTTAATCCCACAAGAATCTTAAATATAGTTGAAGATCCCAGCGCAAGGAGAGACTACATAATAGCTAAGGTCGAAGTGCTGGAAAATGGAGGCCTAGTCAGAAAATAGCATCTAAGAACTGAGTTCTCATTGAGCCACATAATCTCTGTAGCTCCTTCTACTTTGAGATTATATTCCTTAAGCATTTTGGAGAAAAAAAATCACTCTTTGAATCAGGTTTTTCAAGTTTAACTTCTTTTAAAACCTCCAATTAGTCTCTTGTAGCACAAACCAATTAGACATATGTTTGCTACCAACTTGGCAGATTTCACTATAAAATAACAAGCCTGAGCTCTTATTATCCCTTCTCCAAGTGTCCTTTAGAGCTTAGATACAGCCTCTGGCTGACTTTGGGTATTGATTCCATTTTCCTGCCAACATCCTTCAATTGATGTAGAAAATCCAGGCTGATCTATTAATATACCCAAGCCAGCCTTCTGCAGCACAGACTTGAAGTGAATTTTTAAAGAACATGTTAGCAGTCTGTTATATTGCTAGACCTTTTTCCACAGGTTCACCAACCATATGATCCAAAAACTAAACTATTCAACTTAGTGGTCTATACATAACTAACATGTAATAAACATTTTTACTTGATTAGAATCTTTTTAAAATATTGATTATTTTATTGTTATAATTTAATGCAGTAATTATTACAGTAGTTTATTATAATAAATGATAATTGTTGTTAGAATAATTATCTATTATTAAATATAATTGTGTATATTATAGTCATTATAGGAATCCCAATCTAAAGGAGAAAACAGATAAGAATTTAACTCATCATTTTGAGATTGCATACCCTGTACAAATGGGAAAAATATTTCAGTGCATGAATGCAAGTACAGTACTGCCAAACTTGGCTTTTGTATTCACGACAACCCAAAAATCTACATTTTCTTATGAAATTTCTTCACTGTTGAATATTCACTGAAGCAATTTTAAATCTCTTCAAGCCAAACCAAGCACATCAGTTGGCCCATCCATCACCCACGTGATTGTGCATTCTAACATATGAACGTCTGGTGTTTCAATGTACAGCAATATCTAACACTGTGTTCTCAAGCACAGATATCAAGTTCAAATGTTTTATCATGTACTCACTATTTGTTATAACAGACCAGAATGTGATACAAAATTTTAAAAAGGCCTAATGCTATGACAAAATTCTATTTCGACAAGATTTTATGGACAATTTTCTATTGCACAGAAATTCAGCAGTGATAATGCGACCATCAATCCCAACATGAATTGCTGTATCATTTATAGAAATTTTAATACGTACATTTATTGTGCCCTAATATCTGTTGCCAAATCTTTGTCTGCAGGAATCAAACATTTCTGTGAAAATCCAAGGAAGTGTAATCATTGCACAGTTTTTCTCCAGCGTTTAGATTTCTGTTCAATTTAACCATCGTATATTGTATATTTCTCTGAGAGACTTTGTTGTAGATTCTGCACAGAACACAAAAATGACAAAATGGAAGGTTATGTATATAGGGGCAGGGGATTGTAGGGTGGGTAGGGGAAAGGGATAAATTAGAATTTAGTCATGTCATATACTGGTACAAATTCTCAGTGTTGAGCATGATCGTCATGTGCATATAAAATGTATCAATAAAGATTCAATTTTTTAAATGACAGAATGCTTAGTTATTTTTGATTGTCAGTTTGATTGGCTTAATAGAATTCTGAGGTATTAGATTGCACTTTCAGGTGTGTCTGAGTGGGTCATGGAGGTATCAGCCTAGGGACTAGGTCTAATCTCTGGTTCCTTTCTGTCTAGTAACATCTTCCAACCACTCAACTTCTTCATCTCCCACTTCTATACCAGCTTGGAGCCAGCAACTGTGGTATGAACCTCTGAGAACCTCTGAAACCCTTCTTTTTTATTAAGTTCTTTATTGGTACATTTTATATACAGCTCACAATCACACTCAACATTGAGGAATTTGTACCAGTGTATGACACGATTCTCTTTTTACCCATAACCCTACTCACCCCATAACCCCCACCCCTATGTACATGTGCTTTCTTTTTCTTTTTAAATCATAGTTATTCTTTCCCCTCATTACTTTCCCCCACCACATTCCCTTTGACTATTTCCTATTTCAGAGAATCTATCATACATTCTAGAATTCATCTATAGGTTCTCATACCAGAGAAAAGGTATGGTATTTACATATCTGTGACCTATTTATTTCACTTACTAGTGTGTCCTCAAGGTGTGTTTATTTGCACATAAATGTATGAAACTTGTCTTTCTTTATCACAGACTAATACTCCATTTTATTAAATGAAAACAACAACTCATCTTCTTTATCCAGTCTTCAGTTGATGGGCATCTGGTTGTTTCCAAGATTGAGCTGTCACAAACTGAGCTGCTATGAACATGGGTGTACATATGCCTTTATGATATGATTCATTGAATTCTTTTGAGTATATTCCTAGCAGGGGAGTAGCAGGGTCAAATGGGACCTCTAGTCCTAGTTTTCTGAGGAATCTCCACACTGATCTCCACAATGGTTGTACAATTCTACAATCCCACCAACAGTGGAGAAGGGAGAAAGCCTTCTTCTTTAAACTACAGGTATCACATACTTTGTCCTCCCCAAAGGAAACTGACTGATATATCTTTCATAGATCTCATACAATTTTAGATGCTGAAGAAACAGCTGTAAACTACACTGACAAGCTTCTTATTAATATGTAATTATAATCACAAATAATGCAACAAAATGACAATACAAGTGGTCAAAAAGTGCTTTGATGTACATTATGAATAAAAAGTGACTTGAAGACACTGAAGGCAACATTAGGTTGGCTGATCATTAAAACTCTCCCAGAAAGTAATATTGTATTTAGGCCTAGTAATGAAAGCTAACCATAGATATGGCTATCAGGAAGCCAGGCAGAAGGCACAGATGTGATGCAGTCCACAAATGGAAGGAAGAAAGGGCTGTAAAGAACCAGAATAAACAAAGAGAGTGGTAGGAAAGAAAGGCAAATCATGCTTGGTCTTGTGGACCAGTATAAGAATATTGGAAGTCATTTGAACTATACTGGAAAATCTCTAGAAAGATCTTTATGGTTTAATGGACTGTGAAGATGATTATTAAGATTCAAAAGATAGGGGAAGATTGTGTTATGTTAGCTTTTGTGTGACAATAAATTTTAAAATGTGTGCAGTTTACAAAACCACCTCCTATGCATGTTACCTGTCAGCTGCTATTATTCAATCTTGTCAGTATGTTTGGTTCAGCTTTTCAGCCCATGCCTAAGTTGAAAGAACAGCCCCTATTGGACACAAGCTATTTTCATAGTAGAAAGAAAAAAGCCTACTTTATTAATAGTTCTTGAAGTTTCTTCCCAGATGTAGTTCAGTCCCACTTACTTCCACTGACCCCAGCCAGCCACTGGGCCATAATAACCACAGAAGCAGGGCTCATCGGAGCTCTGTGGCTCAGACAGCAGCAGGTGAAGTTTACAGAACCCTTTTGCAGAGGAGAGAACGAGTATTTAGCAGCAGTTATATAATCACCTACACCAGGTGAAGGAGTAGGTGTTTTGTCTTGTCTTGTCTTTTGTTTTCTTTTGTTTCCTTTTCTTTTTTTTTCTTTTCTTAGTACATGCTTGTAGTTCATAATGCTCGCATTCATCGTGGGGAGCTGGTCCAGGTATATGCATGTCTTAATTCATTTTTAGCCCTTTCCCCTGCCTCATCTTTTGGAGTAGTGTATGATGATCATGTTTCTCATAGAGACTCAGCATATGAACACAACACATTACAATGCCCCCTTTTTTTCTCCTTCCCTCCCAGTTTGTCCTTTCCTTCTGTATATTTGTTAAGGGGTAGGTTTAAATGGAAAATGGGTTGATGGAATGCATCTGGAGAGGTCACCTACTCTCCCCTTGTTTTGCTGCTAAAAGATCTGGTGTATTAAACAGTTCACAGAACTTACATGGGCTTCATTTTCTTCATCAAAATAATGTTCATACTAGAATCAAGAAAGATTATCTTGGCTTTTAAGAGGTACATGTTTCCCTAATGACTTAACTACATGAAATTAATGTAATATTAGGTGAATATGTACATTTTCTCAAGAAAAGATGTTCAGTTGTTTAAAATCATGGAGATTGGAAATGACTGCCTACAAATTGAGGAAAATGACTTTAAAGATACTCAGTGAGCTCTAACAGCACTCAAACATACATGCCAAGACACCTCCCAAAGTTTCCAAAATCTTTTTTGCTATTCCCATCTTGTTTAAAGAAAGCATATGAATGTAACAAGAAAACCATCACAGGAGAACAATTAAAATAATTATTTTTAACTCCCTGACATAAACCCTTCTCTGCTATTTTCCGCATAGACCTATGTGCCGCTTCTGTGATACATAATTAAAATCTTGCTACTTTTAGAAAAAGGATGATGCAAGTAAATTTAGACCAAACATTTTCTGTGACTTTTTTCTCCATATGCATAATATAAATATCTGCCCAGTGTTGTATATCTAGTTCTAAAATGTCTTCAATAACTTTATAATTGTCCGTGGTAGGAATATGTCATAATGCACTTGACTCTTCCCCTTTCAAATTATATTCCATTTTTTCATGAAACTTCCATTATAAATATTTTATACAAACATCTTTATGTCTACTTTTTGCATGTATACCTTTATTTCTTAAAGACTCTGTCATGTGGAATTGCTATGCTAAGAAAATGTGTGCTGTCAGTTTTACTGGAATGAAGGGCGTCATGGTGCACTTTACAGGCCTTTTCTTCAGGCCAGGGTTCTCATGGCATAATTATTAAGAGTGTTGATGTTCAACTCCTCTTACTTGTGTTCCTATTTGGTACTGGCTCTCGCCTGAAGATGGCCGAACAAATCAAGGTCCTAACCATTTCTCAGCAATGTTCCGCATCAAATGGCTGGTTGAAGGGAGAGTAGAAAGGTGTGGTCCTGGATGCAAATGGGGGCAGCTCGGTGGCAGCTCTATCCTCACTCCAGATCACCCCAGATGGGGAGCTGAGCCCCGACTGCAGCTGGGGGGATCTTCCCCCTTTCCCTCTGCCTGATGGGTTCACAGACTCTTGATCTGAGAACTTTCTGTAACTATCAAATTTTGCCTCTAAATGTAGGAAAACAAGCTAACTATATCCAGAAGCACATAAAATATTTTCAGCAAGGTAAGTAAAGAATTACAGGCTAATGACTAAAATGTTATAAAACTAGTAGTTGCAAGATTCCCTTCAGGTAAAAGGGGACCAACATGGAGAGAATGTATTTTCACTCGATAAGCCTCCTGGTAATGTGTTGACAATAAATCACTATTTAATTTTGGCCATGTCAGAAAAAAAAGTGAAAGGAAAATGTTTACTGAGCTTTAAGTCATTCTGTGTGCTGCACAGAAATACAATAGATCGATTTCATTACCTGAAAGTAATTGATTGACATTTTGAGTGTCAGTTTGAAATATGACTGTGACAACCCTCATCCAATTAAAGAACCCACCCCAGCCCGAAGGACAATTTTTTGAGGCTCTTTACTAAGGAACATCATCTCACTTATGATAATAAAGTCCACAGAAGCAACTGTCATAAGAGTTCTCCTTTATTGTCTAGTTGCACCCTGCTAATTAGCTCTACTTCACCGGGGGAGAGCTGTCTGTTCTGGGCGGAGGAAGTTATTCTTTGTCAATGCCAGCTGGGTCCTAATTCCTTCCTGAAAAGAAAGTGTCAGTCATGCTTAATTGCATAAAATTAGGTGTGATGGTTTAAAACAGCATGCAGTCTTCTTAAAGCTCAGCTAAATCACTCACATTCTCACTTTTGTCTTGAGCCCAGGTTGGGTTTTAAGGTGTGTGTGAGAAATTTCACAAGAGGGAATTAAATGGCATATGTGCCCAAGGTCACCTCACTCCACTTTCTGACCATGTCATTATCATTGTCAAGAGGAATTAAATGCCATCATGTGTATGGAGCTCTCCTAGGACCGAGCCAGAAAGAAAGGCTTGCTCTGGCTTTTTGATAGAATTATGAATGTGACAATATGGTTTTTCACACCCACGTGAATGTAGGGCTGAATGTAAAGTCTATTAATTTGAATTTGACTCACTTGGGATCACTAACAATTCATGCCACAGACTTCTTTTAAAAAAAATTCTGAGGAAAGGAGCGATACAAATTTCACAGATTAAATTTGCCTACATAAAAATATTTTCTAAGCACACATGCATTTATTCATGTGCTCACTGATATATATATAATATATAATATGTAATATATACAACATATATATTATATATAAGCATATATAAATAAGTACATACTTAAACCTTAAATCAAAGAGTTTATTGACTACCATCACTGTTCACATAAGGGATTTCTAGAGTTTAAAAGGATACAAACTGAAGTGACAATTGTAGTTTTTTATATAATTAAACTGATTATATAATTAGAACTTAACGAGATACTTGCTGTTAGTAAAATTGAATATCACTGGTAGAATATATCCTTTCAGATGATTTTGTTTACTTACTTCTAGACTTAAAAATTGTTCCCACAGAGCAAAATTTTGATAACTGATTTTAAATGAAGTTGATTCTTTCTATCTGATATTTATAATTAATTCCAAGAGATGTGTTATTATTGTTATTTGAACTTTACAGACGTAGTTAACAGATAATACAATAAACAATTTTCAGAAATGATATCCCGAAATCTAAAATATTCTCTAAAACAGTTCTGTATGAGAAAGTGTGGAAAGGTAAGGTCTAGTGGAGGAATAAGTGTATTTTTGGTTTACACAAGAGAGTTGCCACGTTCCTTGTTTAGAGGCTACTTCTTCCCCTTCACAGTGATTTCCTTCAAAAACGTAACTCTCTTCATTAGAGAACAAAATAATTTGATAAGCTCAGCAACCTAGTGGACAAGATAACTTGTTGACAGGGTGTCTTCTAATGTTACAAAACACAAAACAAATAGTAAATGATGAACTATTTTTTGTGAGAGATATGACTGTTGAAGAGGATGGGCGAATAAAGCAGGAAAAATGAGTGTGTGTGTGTGTTTCATGCCTCTACTGGATCTAAAAACTAAAACCTAGCCATTCATTTGTGTACTACTGAACAGAAACAAAGGAAATCACTTTATAACACATGTAAGCACGTATTTAAAATTTGGTGAACTTTGAAGGAAAAAATGGATTTCAATTAAATTCTCAAGCCATAATGACAGATTTGCAATTAAAAGCAATCAATGTGGATTTTAAAGCATTACTGATAAAGTTTTCTTTTCAACCTAAACCTTTCGGTGGAAAATTCAGATGAATGGATCAGCCACACAATACAGCAACAATGAAAACTTCATTAAGGAATACATCATTTATCTTCATTGGTATTCCTTCCAGCTGATGAATTTCTAGGGGCTTATAATGAATGTAAGCTGTGTTTTCCTGAGAAGCTTGGAAAGTTACTAACTGGTGTGAAAGTAATTATACGATCAGCGTGATAAGAAGACACTTAGGCAGTGGCATTTGCTGCTCAGTCACCAGTGTTGCGTCCACCAAATTTGTGATCTTTATTTGCATGTATGCACAATGGACTCTGTAACCAAATAAATATGGATATCTTGCCTAGAAAAAGGGAAAGTTTAATAAGGATTGTTTATGTGAGAAGAATTTCAGAAAGAGCACACCATGGAGAAAATGAATGAGAATTTTCTCCAAGGAGAACCATCCCTGAAAATTAAACAGAAAGCATTTACTCATTGTAATGCAAGAGTTCAAGATATAGTTAACACTCATGAAAGTCAGCCCCATCCTACAGACTACCTCTATGCAACTCTCTATAATCCACTCTGTAATATGCCTTGTCATCAATTTAATTTTCTGTTGTTATTTTTAGCTTCTCTCCCATGATTTTAAATCACCAGTACTATGTTTACAATTTTCTCATATATTTCATCACCACATCACTTCCAATACTGAAGGTATTAATTCTGTATGCAACACTAGAAGGTTCTAATTAATTTTATTGACTTTCGTAAAATTGTAAATTTGATTCTGCACAAGTTTATTATGAAGTTGACTTTATGTGTAAGCATTGTGAGCGCCTGTAAAAATGTTGGCATTTAATAAATGAAGAGGTAGCTTTTTCTATCTGCATTTAGGAAAGATAAAATTTCTGAGATCTTGTCTGTTAGGGAGACACCTGCACAGAAGTGACCCACTGTAGTTCCTCATCAATCTCATCCAAAGAATTAGGCTGTCTGTGATAGTATTTTAGAGTGGTGTATTTTAAAGCTAGTCATTTGAAAAGACCACCCATGCAGACATATATATATATACATTTTAATTTGAGGCCTATTTCTTTATGAATATAGTTTACTTACTTATATCTGTTATATGCATGTAAATATAATCAGTAAACTTGAGTGTTCATGTTTCAAAAATGTGTATGTTACTACTGATTATTTTAAGAATATATTATTAGGGCATATACATTTTATAAAATACTACATTTTAGTGTAGTATATGAATATATGCCTATAACATAATTTGACTCTATTTGTTCCTGATTACCACCTTTTACCTGTTTCCTTTCCTTACTGCCTTCTACTTTTAATTATATATAATATTATATATTATATGTGATATATAATATATATTATATAATGCATATTTATCCTACTTAATATCTACATTTTTTGAGAAAAATTGGTACATATACTATATAGCTCTGATACACTTCCATTAATACTAGCTAACCTTGTATCATTATTTTAAAAAAGTATTCAAATTAAATTTACTTTTAGCTGATACAAAAAAACATACAAATTTTATACATTAATGGGGTATTGTGCAATCTTTTAATATACATTATGTAATGTTGAAATAAAATTAAACATATCTTTTTCCTCAAATGTTTCTAATTTTTTTGTGGTGAAAATATCCACAGTACTTTCTTTTAGCTTTTTGAAGTATAAAGCACATTATTCTTAACAGTCTTGCTGTTGTGCAGCAGGACACCAGAAGTTCTTGTCCCAGGGTGCCCAGGGTCAACCTTTCCCCATTCCTCCCTCTTCACTATTCTCTGGTGCCCAGTAACCACCTTTCCTCTCAGCTTCTGTGAAGTCAACATTTTTACATACCATGTATGAATAATATAATGAAGAACTGTTGGCTTAGTTCACTGAGGGTAAAGATCTCTATTCCATTGATGTTGTTGCAAAGGACAAGACATGATTCTTTTATGTGGCTGAATAAAATGCCATTTTTTGTGTGTATGTACTACATTTTCTATTGCCTTTACCAGTGGATGGATACTTAGGTCGTCCCAATGTATTGGCTATTGTGAGCTTTCCTTCTTCTTCTCCTTCTCCTTCTTTTTTTCTTTTGGTACCAGGGATTGAACTCAGGACCTTGCATTTGGAAGGAAGGCTCCAGAACCACTCAGCTAAATTCTCAGCCCCTATTTTGGGTATTGTGAATAGTGGTTCAGTAAGCATGGGAATGCAGAAATCTTTTAAGTAGACTGATGCTTCATTTCCTTTGGACATGTACCTTGGAGTGGAACTGCTGACTCATAGTTCTTTTTCTTTTTTTTTTTAATTTTTGAGGAGCCTCCATGCTGTTTTCTGTAATACTATACTCATTTCTATTTCCATTAGCAGTGTGTAGTAGGGGTTCCTTTTTTTCCACATATTCACCAGCAGTTGTTACCATTAGTCTTTTCTTTATTAATAACTTCCTTTTTAGAACAGTTTTAGATCTGCAGCAAAATTTGAGTTTCAGAGTTTTTCCATATCCGACTCTCCTGACACATGCACAGCTTCCTCCATTGTCAACATCCTTTCCCAGACTGGTGTGTTTGTTACAAATGATAAGCCCATGTCAATGCACTGTCTTCACTCCAAAGTTCAAAATTTACATCAGGGTTCACTCTGGATTTTATATATACTATGGATTTGTACAAGTGTATGATGGCAGGTATTATTCACCATGATAGTATCTCATAGGATAGTGTCACTGCCCTAAAAGTCTTCTGTACTCTACCTATTCATCCTTCCCTCTCACTCACTGAAAACCGTCACCTGTATACATCTCCACAGTCTTTCCTTTTACAGAGCGTCATATATTATAACTAGGCAGCATGTAGCCTTGCTACATTGGCCTCTTGAACTTGGCAGTACACATTTTGCCAAGTGCAAGAGGCCACTGTAGCAAAGCTCAGGACCTTGTGCTTGCCAGGCAGGCAGCAGAACCACTGAACCACATCCCTGGCCAATACAGTATTTTCACATCTGTGTCCTATTTATTTCACTTATGAGTATGTCCTCAAGGTACATTTGAGTATAAATGACACAAGATTAAAATTCTGTATGGCTAGGTAATACTCCATTTTACAAAAACCACACTTTATCTGTATCAGAACTCCCTTTGATTGGCATTTGGGCTATTTCCAAGATTTAGCTAACACAAACAGTTGCTATAAACATGGATGGACATATGTCACTGTGGGGTGATTATTTTCATCTTTCATATATATATATTATTCATATATATATGTATATATTTCTCTGCTATACACACACACACACACACACACATATATATATATATGTGTGTGTGTGTGTGTGTGTGTGTATAGCAAATGGGATCTCTAACCCTAGCATTTTAAGGAATCTCCACACTGATTTCCACAGTGGTTGCACCAGTCTATATTCACACCAACAGTGGAAAAAGGTTCCTTTTTCCCCACAGCTCTGCCGGAATTTTTTTGGTTGATTTCACAATAACAGTCATTGTTTTTGGAATGAGATGCAATATTAGTGTTTTCATCTGCATCTCTTGAATTACCAGTGATGTTGAGCATTTCTTATGTTTCTTAGCTGCCTTTATTTCTTCATCTGAAAAATATCTGTTCATTTCAGTTGCCCATTTTTGAATTGGGTCTTTAAATTTGGTGGGGGGAGCTGATTCTTTTGAGTTCTTTATATACTCTACATAGTAGTCTGTTGTCTGAGAAACAGCTGGTAAAAATTCTTTCCAATATTGAAGGTTGTCTTTTCAGTCTGTTAGTGTTCTCTTGCTGTACAAAAGCTTTTTAGTAAGACATCTCATTTGTTGATTCTTTTCTTAGTTCCTTTGTTGCTGAGGCTTTGTTCATAAACTCTTTCCTATGCCAATATCTCCAAGAGTTCTACCTAACCTCTTTAGTGTTTAGTGTTCTGTTTTAATATTTAGATGTCTAATCCAATTTGATTTTAGTTTGGTACATGGGAAAAGAGATAGATCCAGCTTTAATCTGTGGCAAGTTGAAACCCAGAACCATTGGTTAAAGAGGTTAAATTTTCTCCATTGAGGGTGTTTGACTCCTTTATCAAAGACAGGATGGCTTTGTTTACCTGAAGTTGTTTCTGGATCTTCTAGTCTCTTCCACTGAATCTCAGGTCTGTTTCTTTGCAGTACCATGTGCTGTTTTTATCACAGTGGCTTTGCAGTATAGTTTCAAATTAAGGATTGTGATATGCCCTGTCATGATCTTGTTGCCTAGATTTGCTTTTGCTATTCCAGGTCTCTTGTGGTTCCAGGTGAATTTTTAGATTATTTTTCCTAGCTCTGTGAAATATGTAGTTGGAATTTCAATTGAGATTGAATTGAATCTATGTAGTAGTTTTGGCAGTATGGTCGTTTTGATAATATTGGTCTTTCTTACCCAGGAAAAGAGATGTCTTTCCATTTTCTGATACCCTCTTTGATCTCCCTTTTCAGAATGCTGTAGTTTTCAGAGTAGAGATCTTTTACCTCCTTTATTAGATTTATTCCTAGATATTTCATTTTTTGGATGTTATTGTAAAAGGAATTGATTTCCTAATTTCTCTCTCAATGAGTTCATTTTTTTGTGTTTACAAAGGTTATTGATTTTTCATTGTTGATCTTGTATCCAGCTAAACTACTAAATTTGGCAATTAAGTCTAGTAGTTTCAGCTGAGTTTTTAGGATCTTCTATATAGTGTACCATGTTATCAGCAAATAATGGCACTTTAACTTCTTAATTACCTATCTT
Source organism: Thryonomys swinderianus (assembly GCA_004025085.1). Taxonomy (NCBI): domain Eukaryota; kingdom Metazoa; phylum Chordata; class Mammalia; order Rodentia; family Thryonomyidae; genus Thryonomys; species Thryonomys swinderianus. Next base: position 22,386 of record PVIC010024903.1, read on the forward strand.
TATTCCTTTTATTTATTTTTCTTGTCTGTTTGCTGTGGCTAATGTTTCCAGCACTATATTGAATAGTGTGGTGATAGTGGATACCCTATCTTTGCCTGATCTTGAAAGCATAAAAAGTGTCAGTTTCTGTTCATTTAATATGATGCTGACTGTTGGTTTCTCATAAGTAGCTTTCATCAGTTTAAGGTTAAAAACTATTCCAGTTTTCTGTAGGATTTTAAGCATGAATGGGTGTTGCATTTTGTTGAACACTTTTTCTGCCTCTATTGGATCTGTTGAGATGACCATTTGTTTTTGTCCGTGAGTGTATTAATGTATTGTATTAAATTTATTGCTTTAGGTATGTTGAACCAACTTTATGTCCCTGGGATGAAGCCAACTTGATCAGGGTGTGTGATCTTCTTGATGATCCTCTGTATTCTATTTGTCTTAATTCTCAGAGAACACATCTGGCAAAAACATACAGCTTTAAGTAATTGGAACTAACAAAGTAGATATTAGGTTATGATATTTGATTGATTCTTTAATAATGTCACAGCATTATCAGTGTCAGATTTGGGAATGTGGACTACTCTTACATCTACTTTCAAGTTTTCCTGAAAATATTCCTTTAATCTTCCCTGTAATATTATTTCACCTGTTATTTCCTCCCCAATATACTCCTTTGAAGTATTGAAATCACTTACATATTCTCATCTCCATGTTTTTCAATGCTTAAAGGCACAAAGTACTGAAAACAGCACAAAAAAGTAAACCTTTCCTTTCCACCTCTCACACTACCCTTCATTTTCTCCAAAATTCTCTCCTCAGAGAAATCTTTCACTCTGCTTCTTCATTCCTCTTTCATTACTCACTGTTTGACACTTTACAATGCCTTAAAAATCAGATGAAAATGTTCTTTTTCTCAGGCAGCACATCTCGTCACTTAGAAAAGTGCTGAACTCTTTGGTTCATTTGAAAAATTCAGATTTAGGGGCTATGAATGGAGCTCGGTGGGATCATGCCTGCCTTGCAAATACAAAACCCTGAGTTCAGTGCTCCAAACAACAACAAAAATAATAATAAAGTTCAGATTTAGAAGAAAGGTACCAGAGACACATCAGACTTTGTCATACAAGAAAACATTTTGAACTTAAAATAGCAAAGCCCAGAATCCTCACACATATAAACATAAGTGATTTACTATTGCTCAACCTTCGATTGAAAAATATAGTTTACAATACAGTCTTCAAGGTATGACATGACTAGTATGAACCACTGTATTCTATTATATAAGGTCCCTATGCAGTTTTAATCCTAGCAACTAACACCCTGGATTGCTCAGTGCCATGACATAGGCACTCTTAAATGCCATGTGCTATTTTGCTTGGAGAATTTCATAAAGTCATCGAGTGCATGTGGTGTGGCTTGCCTAACAAACTTGTATTTTGACTTTGTTATTTTTTTGTGTTATATCTGTGGTATTTTGTAATACATAAAGGGTTTGTATTCCCTTCCTTGAGTCTCCAATTTGTTTTTCTAAGTTTTCCTTGTAAATTTCTATTAGTCATACTTCTACACATGCTAGTAGAATTTTCACATATTTCATTTCTTTAAGTATTCTGTAACATTGGTCATCGGCTTCATGCCACTTTTTTTTAATTGAATTCTTTATTGGTACAATTTATATACATCTCAAAACCACATATAACATTGGGAAATTTGTACCAGTATATGCCACAAGTTAATTCTCATTTTTACCCATATCCCTACCCTCTCCCCCCTCCTCCACCCTTTATACATGCTCTTTTATTTTCTTTCTGTATCATATTTATTCCTTCCCCTCATCACATTCCCACACCAAGTTTCCTATAGAAACATTCCATTCTATAAAAGCTGTCCTACTTTCTAGAACTCATTTGCATCTACAGGTGTTCATGCCAAAGAGAAGATCCAGAAATTGTCTATCTGTGATCTATTGATTTCACTTATTAGTATATCCTCCAGGTGTCTCCATTTGCACCTAAATGGATCAATCTTGTCATTCTTTATGGCAGAGTAATATTCCATTTTGTAAAAAAACCACATCTTCTTTATCCACTCTCCAGTTGATGGACATTTGGGTTGTTTCCAAGATTGAGCTATCACGAACTGAGCTGCTATGAACAAGGGTGTACATCTGTCTTTCCAATGTGATTTTTAAAATTCTTTGGGTATATTCCTAGCAGCGGTATAGCAGGGTCAAATGGGACCCCTAGTCCTAGTTTTCTGAGAAGTCTCCACACAGATCTCCACAATGGTTGCACAAGTCTGCAATCCCACCAACAGTGGAGAAGGGTTCCTTTCTCCCCACAGCCACGACAGCATTTATCGTTCGTGGATTTTGTGATCACGGCCATTCTTTGTGGCGTGAGATGGAATTTTAATGTTGTTTTCATTTGCATCTCTCGAATGACCAGAGACGTTGAGCATTTCTTCATATGTTTCTTGGCTGCTTTGACTTCTGCCTCTGAGAAGTGTCTGTTCATTTCAGATGCCCATTTTTGAATTGGGTCTTTAAACTTGGGGAGGCTGATCTGTTTGAGTTCTTTATATATTGTCGATAATAACCCTTTGTCTGATACACAGCTAGTAAAGATTTTTTCCCATGTTGTTGGTTGTCTTCTAGCAGTGCCAGCGACTTCTTTGGCTGTGCAGAGGCTTTTCAGTAGAATGAGATCCCATTTGTTGATTCTTTCTGCTAGTTCTTGTGCTAGGGAGGTTTTATTCATAAAGCCTCTTCCTAAGCCAAAGTCTCCAAGAGTTTTACCAAGCCTGTTTACCAGCAGGCTTATTGTTTCTGTTTTAATGTTTAAGTCTCGTACCCACTGTGAGTTTAGTTTTGTGCATGGTGAAAGAGATAGGTCTAGTTTTAGCTTTTGGCAGGCTAAAGCCCAGTTTTTCCAGCAACATTTGTTAAAGAGGCTGTCTTTCTCCCATTGGGGATGTTTGGCTCCTTTGTCAAAGATAAGGTGGCTTAGTGTATCTGGAGTTGTTTCTGGGTCCTCTAATCTATTCCACTGGTCCTCGGGTCTGTTACTTTGCCAGTACCATGCAATTATTATCACAGCGGCTTTATAGTAGAGTTTTAAATCGGGAATTGTAATACCCCCTGCCATGTCGTGGTTGCTTAGAATTGCTTTTGCTATTCTAGGTTTCTTGTGGTTCCAGATGAATTTTTGTATTATTTTCTCTAGCTCTGTGAAGTATACCGTTGGAATTTCAATTGGAATTGCATTGAATCTATATAGTAGCTGTGG
>PVIC010024904.1:0-25679 GCA_004025085.1 Thryonomys swinderianus
GTCTCCACGCCCAGCATTATATGTGGTTACCGGGGATCGAACTCAGGACCTTGCGCTTGCGAGGCAGGCGCCGGAACCACTGAGCTAACCCTCCGGCCTCTTATACTGTTTTTTGATGCAGGGTTTCACTGTGTAGCCTAGGTTGGCTCTGCATACATGGCAATCCTCCTGCTTCGGTCTCCCAGTGCTGGGTGATAGGTGTGTACCACCATGCCTGGAGTTCCTGGACTCTTGATGGAAGGCAGGTGAATGAATCCTGATGTCAGGGCCCATGTTCGGGCTGGGTGCCCTCAGTTAGGGTCCCAGTTTCCACCGAGGAACCCAGAAAACAAGGATGCCACTCCTGACAGGCACTTGTTACAGGGAATTAAACCAGGCCTTTGCTAAACCCTCAGACCTTTTATTATTTTTTAAAATTGTGAGCTTGTTGTGGTGCTATAGGCTTGTAATAATCTCAGTGTGGGAGGTTGAGACAGGAGGGCCTCGAGTTTGTCCCCAGCCTGGGGAACCTACCATAGTAGCAAATTAGGGAGAGCTTGTCTCAAAAATAAAAAAGGGCTGGGACATAGCTTGGTGGAAAGGCACTGGGTTCACTTCTAGTACTATAATCAGTCAATCAAGTGTTGAGACAGGTTCTCAGTTCCTCAGATGGGTATTGAGCTCATGATCCTCCTGCCTCAGCCTCCCATAGTACTCTGCTTACTGGCATGTGCCACTATGCTTGCTGAGTGTTAAGTTTTTTGTTTTTGTTTTTTAGAGAGTGTATCTCAGGCTGGCCTGAACTCACAGTGATCCTTCTGCCTCAGCCTCCCCAAGTGCTGGGATTATAGGCATGTACCACCAGGCCCCAGAGTGTTAAGTTTTAAATGCCCCCCCTCCAGGGCCTCGCTATATAGTTCAGGCTGGCCTAGAACTCACCATGTAGCCCAGGTTGACCTCAAATTTGGGAGGAATTCATCTGCTTCACCCTCCTGAGCACTGAGGTTACAGATGGGTGCTACCTTGCCCGGCTCCTTTTGCTTGAAGAAGTCGGGTGAAGCTGGACAGCTGCTGGCTGCTTTAGCCAGCGGGAGGGCGCGCCTCGGGCTCTGTGCCAGCAGCGTCTCCAGAGACACAGCCCAGGGGCTGGGGCTGGGGCTGGGGCCGGGGCCTGCAGCGAAGCGACCTCCTCTGGGCAGCGCTGTCCTTGAACCCCTGCCTAGTGGGGCCTGGTGACGGGAGTCCCCCAGATGGTATCTGCCTACGTGCCCAACACCAGGTGGAAAAAGCAAGGAGGCAGGAAAGGGATGTGCTCAGCAGGTCTGTCCCGGGAACGGGAAGCTGAGGACCTGCAGATGACATCGGTAAGAGTGACAAGCAGGGACAATTGCGCGGTCTGCCACATTGTGGTCTGGTCCATTGTTAAGGCAGGCAGGATGAGGTGGCAGAACAGAGCACTGTCCCCCTGGGGACTTTCCACACAGCACCAGAGGGTTACCAGTCAGACTCGTGACTTCTGAGCCCAAGAGCAAGGACAGGTCAGAAAGGCAGGATGGGCCCGGTGTAGTGTGATCCTAGCACTTGGGAGGCTGAGATAGGAGGAGCCCTGTGTGTTTGAGGCCAGCCTGGGCTACATAGTGAGTTTAAGGTCAGCCTGAGCTACAAAGTGAGTCCCTGTCTCAGAAAAACAAAACAAAAAAGGTAAGAAAAGCAAGGGACAGCTGCTTAGGGCTTTGGGTTCAGGACAGTGAGTGGAGACTTGGTGGTCTGGACCAGGAGGTGGTGACAGCTGGCTGTTGACACCTGTGGGTCGTGATGGCTGTGGCTGTCTGGAAGACAGTCTGGCCATACCTAGTGTTCTTGGCTTTGAAGGGGGTTAGCGACTTTGGGCGACTACTCCTGGGATGATTAAGGCCCATGTGCTAAGTTCAGCAAGAACCGGGCCCAAAGTGTAAGGTAACAAAGGAGACAGGTACAAAATAAAGGCAGAGATGCTGGGCTGTTTCTCTGCTTTTACTTATTTACTTATTTTTTAATGTCTTTCTTTAGACAAGCACTCAATATGTAGCCCAGGCTGACCTTGAGCTCTGGGCAGTCCTCCTGCCTCAGCCTCTTAAGGGCTGGGATGACAGGTGTGTGCCACCATGCCTGGTTTCTCCTACATTCAGCTACCCTCCCACTTGCACACTATTAGCAGAAACTACCTGGAGCTTCACTAGTATGACCTCAGCCTCCAACACACAGGCCAGGCTTTCAAGACTACTTGTCATGATGGTCACTTTTTTTTTTTTTTTTTTTTGAGACAGGGTCTCGCTTTGTAGTTCAGGATGGCCCTGAGCTCACTATGGAGCCCAGGCAAGCCTCAAACTCAGCAATCCTCCTGTCTCTGCCTCCTGAGTGCTGGGATTACAGGCGTGAGCCACCATGCCCAGCACTGTGGTATGTGATATTGATTGCTGGTGAGTGTGAGTCTCCACGCCCAGCATTGTATGTGGTCACCAGGGATCGAACTCAGGACCTTGCGCTTATGAGGCAGGCACCGGAACTGCTGAGCTAACCCTCCAGCCCATGGTGGTCACTTCTGAAGGGCATTTAGCGGTCAGTGACCAACAGTTAAGCTTAGCGGTCCAGGTTTCCGGAGTAGCACTTTCTCAGTAGATTTGCAAGAACGCAGGAGAATCACCGAAAGTTCAAGGCCAGACTAGGCTGCACAGTGAGATCAAGGCCAGCCTGAACTACCTAGTGAGACTCTGTCAAAAACAATCAAGCAAGAGACAGAAGAGATGACTTCTCTGTCCATGTGAAGTCACAGGGAGAAGCAGCCATCTGCAGGCTGCATCTGCACCTCAATGTTGGGTCTGCTGGGCCACCAGAAGCGCGATAAATTAATATTGTTGTTTTTATTTATTTATTTTTTTTGAGACAGGGCCTTGCTGTAGTTCAGCCCACCTTTGAACCCACTGTGGTGTCCAGGCTGGCCTTGAACTCTTCATAATCCTCTTGCCTCAGTGTCTCAAGTGCTGGGGTCACCGGCGCACACCACCACACCTGGCTGCACACTCCTTCTCAGGCCCCTAAAGAAACTCGGGACCGCAGCAGTGGTGGCTCTTTCAGGGGGAGGGGCTGCTGAGAAACAAGGTCTAAGAAAGGGTTCTGGGAAGATCCATGGCTGGCTGTCAGTGGGCTTGTATGGCTGTGAGGAAGTGTGTAGTGCCTACAAATCTGCAGCTGGAGCAAGATAACTTACTGTCCATACCTGAGGTTTTCTCCCACTATAAATCATTTGAGATATAAAGATAAGAGTGGGGGTAAGGTCACGAGGGGTGTGCTCATCCCGTGTTCCAAAGGGCTGTCCTGAATAAGGCACCTGCCCCTCCCACACATGCGCCTGGAAGGAACCTCACTATGTAGGGAGCCTGCCTGGTTGGTGGAACTTTTAAAACTTTGTCATAGCTTTTGTGACCTTAAAAAACAAGCAGACAAACCCATTTTGCTGCTGTTAGTATTTTTTGAGACAGGGTCTTGCTGTGTTTTTCACACTGGCCTTGAACTCACAGTGATTTGCTCATCTCAGCAGGAGTGCTGGCTCAGAAATCCCATTTTATTATAATCAAAGACAAAATGGTAAAAGTATAAAACATGTGCATGTAAAGTTGCTATATGAAACAACATAAGGCATTTTGTTGAGAAATGTTGGGTGAGTTCTTTTTGCTTGTTCTTTTCTTGCAGGTCACCATTTTCTCCCTCTTGAGGTACGTGTACACTTTTGTGTATGCATGCGTGTGTGTGTGTGTGTGTGTGTGTGTGTGCGCTCATGTGCATGTGTGTCTGGGTTCCACACCCAGCCTCTGTTTCTTTTCCCTGTGAAGAACTGAAGAGTTCCTCCAGGCCGTGTGGGTGCAGATGGCTCGGATAGAGTGACAGGCATCAGCCTTCACCTCCTCCCCCTCTCAGGCCCTGCAGCGCCAGCTCACTCTGGCCTTTGCCATCCAGTGCTCTGTCTGGGACTCGGGGTTCATTGTGTGTCACACTGGAAGTGGAAGCAAACAGAAGTAAGTTGGTCCCGCTGTAGTGGGCAACCTGGCACCTTTTGCCCTGTGACCATGGGCTTCCTATCAGTGCTTCTCAGATGGTGCCTTCTGCATTGGCCACATGACTGTGTTTTGCTTTGGAGTTTCTGCTGGGCTTGCACAATCCATATCAAGCTATTTAAAGGGGAGCAAGAAGGATAGTTTATTGAGCAGTACATAAGTATCATTATCACAGACAATTGTCACAATTGCCTATGAACTCAAGCACAGTCTTCTTCCTTTAGATTTCCCTGACAGTACCCTAATTCAGTCAAAGTGCAACTAGGTGCTCCTTCCTTTGGGTTTTATTTATTTTTATTTTGTTTTGTGTTTTGATTTTTTTTTTTTTTTTAGTTTTTTGACAGAAAGTCTCACTTTGTAGTTCAGGATGGCCCTGATCTCACTATGTAGTCCAGGGCAGCTTTAACTCTCAACAATCCTCCTGCCTCTGCCTCCTGAGTGCTGGGATTACAGGTGTGAGCCACCATGCCCAGCACTGTGATATGTGGTACCAGGGCTCAAACTTGGGACCTGGCATTTGTCAAGGTAGTCGCCAGAATCACTGAGCTAAATCCCCAGCCCTTCATTTTTGATTTTGGAGACAGGGTCTCACTATGTAGTTCAGGCTGTCACTGAACTCACTGTGTAGCCCAAGCTGGCCTTAAATTTGTGGTAATCCTCCTGCTTTACCTTCCTTGAATGCTGGTATTAAGTTTGGGCCGCCACACCTAGCTTTTTTTTTTTTTTTAAACAACAATCTCCTATGTTCCCCAGGTTGGTCTTGAACTCCTGAGCTCGTGTGATCCTATTGCCTCAGCTTAGTGCTGGGATTACAAGGTACATTACCATACCTGGCTTATGATATTTTCTTTTGTTTTATTTTCACTGCTTTTTTTTTTTTTTCCTGTACTGGGAATTGAACTGACAACCTTGTACTTGCCAGGCAGGTGTTGGTGCCATGGAACTACATCCCCAGCTTTTCTTTGTTTATTTTTGAGGCAGGGTCTTCCTATGTAGTTCAGCCTGGTCTCAAAGTCACTATGTAGCCCAAACTAGTCTCAAATTTACAGTGATCCTGCCTCAGACTCAGTGCTGAGATTACAGGTGTACGCCACCGTACTTGGCAGGCTTTTTTCTTTGAAAGATTTAAATACGTTGTTTATTTTAGTTTTTTGAGACAGAGTCTTGCTTTGTAATCCAGGCTGGCCCTGAGCTCATTATGTAGCCCAGGCAAGCCTCAAACTCAGCAATCCTCCTGCCTCTGCCTCCCAAGTGCTGGGATTACAGGCTTGAGTCACCACACCTGGCATTGTGGTATGTGGTACTGGGGATTGAGCTAGCGACCTTGCGCTTGCCAGGCAGATGCCAGAACCACTGAACTAAATCCCTGGCCCTTAAATACCTTAAAAAAATTTTTTTTCTTGTGCTGAGAATTGAACCCAGGGCCTCATGCATGATAGGCAAGTGCTCTATTACTGGCAACACTTCGGCATTCTGTGCATTCTTCAAACAACATCAAGGTTTTCTATATGATATTCTTGTGCAGGCTTTTATTGTTTCAGGGAAGTTATGTAACTGAAGGCCACTGGCACCTTGTATTTTTCCAGTGAGACCTGTTTTAGCCCATCATTTGTAGAGTCTCCTGAAAAAGAGATTTTTGTTTGTATAAATACATTTGAGCCATCATCTCTGGTGCAAATTATCTGTGTCAATTGATGGTCTCTTGTTTGCTTCCTTTGCTCATTGTATTTATAGCTCACATTACTTATAATTGTTGGACAACATAATATGGACCAGATGGATTTGTTATTGTGTTACATTTTGAATCTCAACCATGGTGCTGGATGGCCTATTGGTGGCAAGCTGTGTCCTATAGGGGACGATGAGGCCACACCACGGTCCACAGACCCTGGGTCAGATCCCATGGCTATTGGGGCAATTAGCATCTGAAGTTCCTGCCCTGGTTTCACTTGGGGTTCATCCTGTAGGGCCAGGGAGAGAGGGGGTGACTCCACTGCAGGAACCATCTGGCTGGCCAGTAATTGCACCATGTTTGTAAAAGCTCCTCACTAAAAAGGTCATGGAATTTATAGAACTACAGTCGCTAATATTTAAAAATGAATGCAGAAGTCAGGGCTCAGCAGAAAGGAGGTGTCTTCACACTGAAATGGGTTAATGGAGCATGGACACTGAAGGTACTATTTACAGTCTTAAAGGTTTCAGAAAACAAGGTTCAGTGAACTACTGAATCAGCCAGCTTTGCCTTACTGCAGTGAAATACCTGAGGCAACAGTCAAGACAAAACATTGGAGGCTCAGATCCACGACTGGGTGGCCTATTGTTTTGATTTCAGATAGACACTGACTCTGTTAAGGGCTCCAATAACCAGAGTGCCTCACATAGGGTGTGCCTCTTTCTTTGTACCGGGAATCAAACTCGCGGCCTTGCATTTGCCAGGCAGGCACTGTAGGCCCTGCCTCTTAAAGGTTCACAGTACTTCAACAGACTCTGGGGAACAAGGTTTTAACACATGGGCCTTTGGGGACAATGAACATCTGAACTCTGGGAAATAGTATTCTAGGCTTGAATGGGTTTCTAGAACCCAGACAGAGACCTACACTATAGGAAGATGATTGGACCATTGGTGCTCAGACATTTGGCCAAATATGGTTTTGGGTGTGTTCTAGAGGAGATTACCATTAGCACTGGTAGACTGAGTGTCTTACTTACTTTTCTCATTACTGGGACACAAAACCTGACATCTACTACTAAAAGCAAGAAATGTTTATTTTGGTTCACATTTCTAGTCCATAGCTGGCTGACTTGAAGGCTAGAAGGCAGGTGCAAGGGCCTAGTAGAAGAAAGCTGCTCACCTCATGGCAGCCAGGAAGCAGAGAGCAAAGAGAGAAACCAGAGAAGGAGCTACATTTTTCTAGGCCTTGCCTTATGACCATCTCTTCCTACCAGGGCCCCACCTTCTAAAAGCATATGAAGCCCTAAACTCCTCTGTGGAGGAATCCACCACTGAGTATCATGGCCCTACAATCCAGTCATTTCTCCAAAGCACCAGAGGCTTGGGGCACATCCAGATATATACTGGAACTCTGAGTAAAGCAGGTGCTGCCTGATGCAAGTGGTTCTCTAATCAACTGAATACTTGAAAAGAATAAAACCACCATGAGAGCAGGAGCTAGGTCCTTGGTCTTCTGGTTTTTGCACACAGACAGAAATGTTGACTGGTCTTGGATCTCAAGCCCCCTGGCTCTCAGGATGCACTTCACACTCTTGGTTCCTCTCTCTTCTCTCTCTCTCTCTCTCTCTCTCTCTCTCTCTCTCTCTCTGTTCTCTCTGTCTCTGTCTCTCTCTGTCTTTCTGTTCTATCAGTTGCTTCTGTTTTTGTGGAGAATACTGACTAATAGAGGCCAGACAGCAGGCGCTATGATCTTTCTTCAAGGACTACACAGATCATGCTGGTCACCAAACAGAGGAAGGAGCCACAAGAACACATTACTGATGTGTCACTCTCCTCCGCAGGGTCTCTCTGTGCTGCACTCACATCACTGGGCCAGGATCCAAGTCTGATACAGAGTATGACAGAAGGACAAGAAGTATCTGTGAAGGGGTGAACAGGGCCTTTCCAATGTAAGGAGATTCTTTAACAACTCCTGGAAGTGCTTTATATATCTCTCTGGAGATGTACTATGGAAACAAAACACATATATAGATCTTGGTCATTTTCATGATCTTTTTTTTTTTTTTGAGACAGGGTCTTCCTTTGGAGTTCAGGCTGGCCCTGAGCTCGCTATGTAGCCCAGATAAGCCTTGAACTCAGCAATCCTCCTGCCTCTGCCTCCCGAGTGCTGCAATGACAGGCGTAAGCCACCAAGCCCGGCACTGTAGTATGTGGTGCTGGTTGCTGATGGACTGAGTCACCATGCCCGGTATTGTTGTATGTGGTTACCAGGGATCAAAACAGGGACCTTGAGCTGGCTAGGCAGGTGCCGGAACTACTGAGCTAAATCACCAGCCCGTATCTCCACTGTTTTAAAATTTTTTTTCCTTGTGTTTATTTTCTTAAATGTTGTTTTCCATAGAACTTTAAAGTGATGTCACCCACAAAAAAATTCTAATTTTCATGCTGATTTAAGGACATTTATATCTTAGTGTTTTTTTTTTTTTTTTTTGAGACAGGGTCTCGCTTTGTAGTTCAGGCTGGCCCTGAGCTTACTATGTAGCCCAGGCAAGCTGCTGTGAACTCAGCAATCCTTCTATCTCTGCCTCCCGAGTGCTGGGATTACAGGCATGAGCCACCACGCCCAGAACTGTGGTATGTGGTATTGATTGCTGGTGGGCGTGAGTCACCACACCCAGCATTGTATGTGGTTACCGGGATTGAACTCAGGACCTTGCGCTTGCGAGGCAGGCGCCGGAACCACTGAGCTAAATCTCTGGCCCATTTTTATCTTAGTTTTAGAAGAATTGACAGTTCTTTTCCCTTACAGAAATATGCAGTGATTTTTCATTATCTGGGTTACCTTTTCTTTTCTTTTTTTTTTGAGACAGGGTCTCACTTTGTAGTTCAGGCTGGCCCTGAGCTCACTGTGGAGCCCAGGCAAGCCTTGAACTCAGCAATCCTCCTGTCTCTGCCTCCCGAGTGTTGGGATTATAGGCATGAGCCACCACGCCCGGCACTGTGATATGTGGTATTGATATCTGGTGCGCGTGAGTCTCCACCCCCAGCATTGTATGTGGTTTCCGGATGAACTCAGGACCTTGCGCTTGCGAGGCAGGTGCTGGAACCACTGAGCTAACCCTCTGGCCCTACCTTTTCTTTTCTGTGATTATAGATAATCAAAACTTGACTACAATTATGTTCAGTGTTTTATGTTTTTCACTTGAATATCTGAAAGTAATTTTCATTTTACATTACATGATTCAACAAGAAAATACTGTTCATTTAGTTAATCATTTAACCTTGTAAACATTTTCAACATTTTAAGTGTATCATTTTAAATATGGAAATTATTCTTGCTCTGTGATTACTGAAACTTCTGATTGGAGATGAGGTTGGAGGGAAGAAAAAAACTAAAATTGGATTCATCAATTTTATATATTACTGAACAGACAGTCATATATAACTTCATGTTGGTTTTTTTTTTGAGACAGGGTCTCACTTTGTAGTTCAGGCTGGCTCTGAGCTCACTATGGTGCCCAGGCAAGCCACCGCGAACTCTGCAATCTTCCTGTCTCTGCCTCCCGAGTGCGGGGATTACAGGCATGAGCCACCACACCTAGCACAGTGGTATGCGGTACGTGTGAGTCTCCACACCCAGCATTGTATGTGGTTACCGGGGATTGAACTCAGGACCTTGCGCTTGTGAGGCAGGCACCGGAACCACTGAGCTAACCCTCCGGCCCTATGTTGGTTTGTTTTTTGAGACAGAGCCTTGCTATGTAGTTTAAATTGGCCTTGAACTCACTATGTAGTCCAGACTGGCCTTGAATTCATGGTGATCCTCCTGCCTCAGGCTTCCAAATGCTAGGATTGCAAAGGTGTGCCATTATCCCCAACTCAGGTTTATGTGTGTGTGTGTGTGTGTGTGTGTGTGTGTGTGTTTCTTTTTTTGAAAGGAAATCTCACTATGTAGTTCACTCTGGCCTGGAACTCTCTAGTGTAGCCTAGGCTGGTCTGGAACTCATGGTGATCCTCCTGCCTCAGCCTCTGGAGTGTGGGGATTACAGGTATGCACTACCACATCCAACTAGAAGATTCCTCTTTAACTCACCTTACTAAGGAACAACCAGTATCCTGCTAGTTAAATTTGTGGGCTTATTTTTTCTATGTTGACTTTTCACACTGAAATTATATTTTCTCCAATGAAAAACAATGTTCCCTCACAGTTGTCCTTACTTGAAGTTGTGTCTTACAGAGCTGTGTGCCTGCCACTCTTCTGAGGTGATACCAACCAACACAATCTTCAAGTCATTTTGAAGTCTTCTTTTGTTCCTGAAATCAATTCCTAATTGTTTTATGAAAAACTCTTTGAGGGCTGGGGATTTATCTCAGTGGTTCCAGCACCTTCCTTGAAAGTGCAAGGTTATGAGGTTGATCCCCAGTACTAAGAAAAAAGAAAAACCCTTTGCATCTGTGTTATGGCTTGTATATAGATATCCCCAAAGTGAAGGAGTCAGATTAGGGTGTGTGGATTAAGGGTGTGGACAATGGAAGCATCACCCTAGGTATGGGTGGCACCAATCAATAGGCTTGTAGTTTGGATGGAATATAAAGAGAAAGAAGGCTGGCTTGCTGCTTATTGCCTGCTGCCTGCCACATCATGAACTGTTTCTCCTCTTTGATGCCCCTCTGCCATGTGCTGCCCTGCCTTGGAGCCAGCTGACTGTGGACTGAATCCTTTACAAACTATGAGCTACATAAACCTTTCCTCCCTTAACTTGTAGGTGTTGGGTAGTCTGTCTCAGTGATGAGGAAAGTAAGACAGCCTGGAACTTATAACTCATGTTGGACTAGAAAGGTGCTTAATCCTGGCAATCACCCAGACACCCATTCCTAGGACAAAGGGATTGCAGATTCACAAGTGCTCTGTAGGTCTGGCAGGATCCCTTGCTTCTGAGAGTGCTTTTTAATAATGTGCAGAGAGAGCCACTGTTACATGATGGATCTGATTACTCTTCATTATTAAGTTTTAATTAGCCAGTTATTTTATTGGCTAAGTTCTTCCACTTTGCTGTGTTGCTTCACTTATGTATGCATCAAAAATCATAATGTCATGATGAGAAAGACCTTAACAACCATTTGGATAAGATGGGGGTACTGATGTACATAATAAAATTAGCTCCCAGGTCTGGGGATATGTATACATGATGCCAAAGTTATCTTTTCCTACAAGAAATTGAATTAAATGTTTAAAAGGCAATGATCCAGGTTTGGTGATGTACGTTTGTAGTCCCAACACTCAGCAGGTGAGATAGGAAGGTCACTGCAAATTCAAGGCCAGCCTGGGCTACATAGTGAATTCAAGGTCAGCCTGTCTCGAAACAAACAAACAAATAAACAAACAAACAAATGAAGGCAAAAGAACCTCAAACAGAATTGTGGGCTAATTAAGATTATCTTGGTTGTGCCAGGCATGGTGGCTCATGACTGTAATCCCAGCACTCGGGAGGCAGAGACAGGAGGATTGCTGCGTTCAAAGCTTGCCTAGGCCACAGTGAGCTCAGAGCCAGCCCAAACTACAAAGCGAGATGCCATCTCAAAAAAAAAAAAAAAAAAAAAAAAAAAAAAAAAAAAGATTATCTTGGCTACAATAGAAACTCCTACTACAAGTTTTTGCTCATCTCTCCTTGAGGCCTGCCTCTCCAGGCCTGCAGGGCCTGTGTATGCTTCACCTCTATGAGACACTTAAGGCTCAGGCTGTTCCCACTTTTCCCACTGCATAGCCCTCATCTCAATGGTCCACATGAAACCAGGCCCATCTGGCAACAAGTGAAACAGTGAAATGAAGGAAGCAGGCAGAGAGGCAAAATATCAGCTTGTGTTTGAAAAAGGGCTTCAGATAGGAATGCTAGATGAAATCTCATTGATAGTCCATTGGCTAGAACTAGTCACATGGTCAATATAGCTGAACAGGAGACTGGGAAATGCAGTTTTTGATTCTTGGCCATCTGCCTAGCTGAGCACTGTGATTATAAGAGAGGAGGAAGGGTTGTGAGGGAACAACCCAAAGTCTGTGCCTTAGCACAAGATGGCTTGTGTAGTCTCTGGGGAAGTGTGTGTGTGTGTGTGTGGGGGGGTGAGGCAGGGAACCAAATCTAGGGCCCTGCAAACCTTGCCAGGCAAACACTAACACGGAGCTACATACCCAGCTCTGAGGAATTACTTTTCTGGTTGAATTCTGCTCCATAAAGCTATATATTTATTGGGATTTTTGTTGTTTTTAGACAGTGTCTCACTGCATAGTTTAGGCTGAATCTGAACTCACTATATGGCCCAGGGTAGCTTCCAACTCAATTTGTGATCCTCCTGCCTCAGCCTCCCTAGTGCTCGCATTGCAGGCATGTACCACCACACCTAGCTTCACAAACTTATTTTCTAGGGGTAACTCCTCTGCATGTGCAATTACTATTTAATCATTTTCAGGATTTATTCTCTATGTGTTTTCTTTCATGGGACTGTCATGGAACAAATACATATCATCCTGTAAAAACCAAAGTTTACAGAGAGCTTGTGGAAAAGAAATACATATTTATATTCTAACTATCTCTTCTTTACAATTCGATGTTGTGCTATACACTTTCACTAAGTCTCCTCTAGAATGACAGACATCACAAAGGGTCTTAGAGACACCGCGGAAGGGCTTCCTGCAACAGATAGTTACACAGCCTTCATAACACATTGCCGAAAATTCTGCCATTCATAACATATAGCACAGCTTTCGAAAATGCAAAGCGTCTCAGGGAATTGTGAAGCACTAAAGTCTTTTTAACTATTTATACCTTGATGTAAATTAGTTTGACAGATAATGAGGTATCTAGCTGGAAGATGGACTTTAAGAGGTGAGACAAAAGGGAAATATAAATTAGGAACATGAGGGGAAGATCTGGATGCCTCCACAGATGTGCCCCAGCTGTGCCTCCTAAGCACCCCATTCCCGTGTATACCACTGCTTTCGATGAAATACCAGTGCTGGGCAGGATTGTTGAAGGACTTACCAAAAGAATGAGAAATGAAGGTGCCAGAGTGTAGCGCAGGGGTAAGGTGCTTGCTGGGCATGTACAAGGCTGTGGGTTCCATTTGCAGGACTGAAAAACAAAACAAAATGAAGAAAAAAATCAGAATATATAGTAGTATGAAAAGGCAGCTATTATCACTTCTGGCTCCAGTTGAAAAAGACACACGATTACTGAATTTTACTTGGATGAAATCATCATTTTACCCTGAATATTCATATAATCTCAAATAAGAACCAATTATGTTTTGAGATTAAGAATTTACGACGGGGCTGGAGACTTAGCTCAGTGCTTCAGGCGCCTGCCTCACAAGCGCAAGGTCCTGAGTTTGATGCCAGTAACCACATACAATGCTGGGTGTGGAGACTCACGCCCACCAGCAATCAATACCACGTACCACAGTGCCAGGCGTGGTGGCTCATGCCTGTAATCCCAGCACTCAGGAGGCAGAGGCAGGAGGATTGCTGAGTTTGAGGCTTGCCTGGACTACATAGTGAGCTCAGAGCCAGCCTGAACTACAAAGCGAGACCCTGTCTCAAAAAAAAAAAAAAAAAAGAATTTATGACAAAAATTTATCACCATGCATTATGGAAATTCTCACTTTACCCAAAGCTTTGGTGTCAGATACTTTGGTATCTGAATCCAATACCACTGTTACAGACCTTCCTTTCTTTTGAAAATGATTTTTCCTTTTGCTGTTGAGTGGGAATTTCTCGGAAGTCCAGAGAGAAAGGGATAAAGGTCACTGGGCAAAGGAAGGTGCCTGGCTGGTAGAAGGTGTATTAGAATCCCAGGCTATCCAGGCCAGGTGTGGTGGCTCACGCCTGTAATCCCAGCACTCGGGAGGCAGAGACAGGAGGATTGCTGAGTTTGAGGCTTACCTGGGCTACATAGTGAGGTCAGAGCCAGCCTGAACTACAAAAGCGAGACCCTGTCTCAAAAAAAAAAAAAGTAAAAAGAATCCAGGGCTATCCATCATATCAGCAAACAGTGATGAAGAGTCAGCCTGCTACCATGGTTCCCAGAGAACAGAAGGGGTCAAGCCAACCACACAAGTCAAGGCAACCCGGACTGCAGCATGGCTAGGCTGGGCTATGCCAGCTGCCTGGCACATAAGAGACATCACATAGGGAGTCAGTGCAGGATGATCTCAGCTTGACAGGTCTAGATATTCATCAAGGCAGCTGAAGCTGGGCCTATACATACCCTAACACCCAACCCCAGTACCTGCCCAGTGCCGATGGCTTCTTACCCAAGGCACTTGCAATTCTGGTTACAAAGACAGGTCAGAAGTGGCAGACACTAGAAGGCCTCTGGGAGCTCCCTTCAGCATTGATAGAGGGGTTGGTGAATAAATTTCTGGTTTCCTCCCCTTTTGAGAGGCCTGTTCAATGTCATGTCTCAAACATCCCTAGCAGGTTAAGCTCCATTTACCTGTAGTAAAAACTTGCTCATGAGCACATTTTGTATTAGCTTCCTTTTATTTTTCATTTCCTATTGCCCCTCTTCACCAGGGCTTCCTGGAATCACCTCCCAAATTAGCTACCTGTATTCAAACCCCATCTCAGCCCATATCTTACAGAATTCTGGCTGAGTGTTTTAGTCATTTTCTTATCACTGAGGCACAATAATCGATACCCACGATGCAAAGGAGGTTTATTTTGGCTCATAGTTTGTAGATGTGTCAGTCACTTGGCTCCAGGGCAGGGCGATATGGTAGAGGGGCATGGTGAGGAGAAACAGCTCATGGCATGGTCACAGGAAGCAGAGAGATCAAGGGTGGAGGAGGGAGACAGACCCTTTCAGACCACGCCCCCAGTGACACACCTCTTCCACCCAGCCTCACCTCCTAACAGCAAGTTAGCTATAACCCCCATAATCCAGTCACCTTTCACCAGCCTTGCCTTTGGCTATATGAGGCTCTTGGGGGGCATCCAAATACAAACAACACTGAGACATTGGTAATCAAAGTAATAGGAACTCTGAAAAAGATACAGAACTTACCTGTGGGTGTGGCCTTCAGTGGATAGAAATCATAATTTAGATTCTCTCAACAAGTTTAGTAAAGGTGAGAATAGTTCCAGGGGATATTGGCTCCAGGTTCAGAAAGGACCCAGTTTAGGCAGATGGATTGATGCAGAAATTGTTCTCCATAAGAGAGCGCACTGCGGTTGTCTGGCAGCTTTGCTCGCTTGTGATGGGTACTGGGAAGTTCCTGACTGCTGTGCGTGTGAAGAGAGGGAAGAGGAGAACATACCGGGCAAATAAGCTAACAACTGCTCTTGAGGAGTGGGGGGATCATCCATTCAAGATGGCGAGGAGGCAAGGCCAGAGGTGTGAAGGGGAGAGAGGGAGGGAGGGAGGGAGAGAGAGAGAGAGAGAGAGACAGACAGACAGACAGACGGAGGAGCCCCTGAGCCATCCCCTGTGACATCCCCGTCCCGTGATTGTTCCCCGACCTTAGAGTAGATTAAAGCTCACCAGCGCTCCAACTCAAGAGCGGCTGTGGAAGTGCTGAGTGAATTCATTTTGTGTTCAGAGAGATCGGGGCAGATCAGAGTCTGGCCAAGTGCAAATCACGGCCTGATCACCTGCGGGGGATTTGGAAGAAGCTAGTCTCACAGGAGGCTGTGGCTGGGGTCTGTGCCTCTTTCTCTTCCTGGGTGCCAAGGAGCCTCTGCTGATGTCTCTGAGAAGGATGAGCATCAGAGAAGGGCATCGAGGAGGTAGCAGGAGTCTCTCCAGATGTTTTTACAATATCCTTTGAAGACAGACCTGATGGTGCCTGTCTGTAATCCCAGCACTCAAGAGGCTGAGGCAGGAGAATTGCTGCGAGTTCAAGGCCAGCCTGGGCTACATAGTGAATTCAAGGACAGCCTGGACTGTGGAGTGAGACTCTGTCTCAAAACAAACAAAAATAAATAAAGATTCTTCTGAGTCAATCAAATGTTCCTTTCTAGAACTGGTAATTGATTTAAATAGTTTTTGGAATTTCCTCTCGCTCGATGGATGAATGTGCAAGGAACCTGAAATTGTGGAGTAGCTGGGCATGTGAAAACATTTCTTGGACATTCTAAGGGAATAAGCAGGAAGCTTTAGCTGACTCTTTTTTTAGTTTCTCACCTACTAATTGCCCCAATTCTACCTTCTCTCTAACTTCTTTGGTTTTTGCAGTGCTCAAGACTGAAAGCAGACCCTCCTGTATGTGAGATGAGTGCTGTACCACTGAGCTGTACCCTATGCCATCTTTTTCCTTTTGAGATGTTTTCCTATGTTGCCCAGGTTGGTCTTGAATTTGGGGGCTCAAGGGAACCTTCTGCCTCAGCTTGTCGAGTAGTTGGGTCTTTAGGCATGTACCACATACATGCCTGGTTATTCCTGTATAATTATTAAATATTTATTCCCAGGTGGTATTTGTTTTTTTTTTTTTTTGAGACAGTGTCTCTGTAGTTCAGGCTGGCCCTGAGCTCACTATGGAGCCCAGGCAAGCCTTGAACTCAGCAATCCTCCTGTCTCTGGCTCCTGATTGCTAGGATTACAGGTGTGAGCCACCACACCCAGCATTGTGGGGTGTGGTACTGATTGCTGGTGGGCCTGAGTCACCACGCCCAATATCATATCTTTATATGTGGTTACTGGATCGAACCAGGAACCTTGCATTTACTAGGCAGGTGGCAGAACCACTGAGCTAAATCTCCAGCCTGTATTCTTTTTCTTTTTCTTTTTTTTTTCCTTTTGGAGACAGGGTCTCGCTTTGCAGTTCAGGTTGGCCCTCAGCTCACTATGTAGCCCAGGCAAGCTTCAAACTCAGCAATCCTCCTGTCTCTGCCTCCTGAGTGCTGGGATGACAGGCGTGAGCCACCACGCCCGGCACTGTGGTATGTGGTATTGATGGCTGGTGGGCGTAAGTCTCCACGCCCAGCCCTGTATGTGGTTACCGGGATCGAACTCAGGACCTTGCGCTTGCGAGGCAGGCGCCGGAACCACTGAACTAACTACTGAACTAACTCTCCGGCCCATCCGTATTCTTTTCTTATATATTTTCTATGGTTGTTCTTTCCTTTCAGCCTGAAGAAAGTTTCTTTTCCTTTCATATTTTTAATTTTCCAAAAGCTTTGTTAGAACTTAAGGGTTCAGTGGATGGGGATGTGCCTTGGGGGTAGAACACATGCCTGGCATGCCCAAAGCCCTGGGTTCAATCCCCAGTACCAAACGAGAAACAACTCAGCTAGGTGTGGTGGCGCATGCCTGTGATCCCAGCACTCAGGAGGTTGAGGAAGGAGGATAATTGAATTTGAGGCCAGCCTGGGCTACACAGTGAGTTTGAGGCCAGTCTAAACTACATAGTGAAACTCTGTCTCAAACCCCCAAAAAGAACCCCTTCTCCCAAAAAACACACAGCACAACACAGTGCAATAACAACAACTCAAGTATTCCCTGGTATTCTGTACTGGTGTTGGGTTTACTTGATTTAATTCTATAATTTTATATATATTATAAAATTATAAATTATTATATTTAATCCCCCCAATACTGGAGATTCCCCCCCAATACTGGAGATTAAA
This sequence comes from Thryonomys swinderianus, assembly GCA_004025085.1. Taxonomy (NCBI): domain Eukaryota; kingdom Metazoa; phylum Chordata; class Mammalia; order Rodentia; family Thryonomyidae; genus Thryonomys; species Thryonomys swinderianus. The sequence continues at coordinate 17,363 of PVIC010024904.1, forward strand.
CCTAACAGGTGCCTTTGCACATCTCCAGCCCTTTTAATTTTTTATTTTGGGATAGGGTCTTGCTAAGGTGCTGAATTGCCCAGGCTGGGCCCAAATTTAATTCTTCTGCCTCACCCTCCCAGAGTACTGAGGTAACAGCCATGTACCACTACACTTGGTTCCTATTACACTTCTGAAATTCAGTGCTCATTTTCAACTCAGATTGCCCACTTAAAGTGTCCAATAGCTTCATGTGACATGTAGCTACCACACTGGAGAATAAGATTTAACTCTTTATAGTCTGTTACTAAAATAAATCCTTAAAAAACAAAACCAATCAGAATTGGTCATAAGAGCTTGCTTATCTCACTGACTACTTTTACCTTTACCATAAAAAATATAACTAGAAATCTATTATAACATCCAGTCTCTGGAATTCAGAAAATGGCCATTATAAAAAGCCCTTGAACTGCTTATGGGCAGGCTGACTTCTGAGTGGGTGGACAGAATTAAGCCCATAGGGAGATGAAAAACAGATTGGTATAATCACCAATGATTTGAAAAAATAAAATATTATGCCAGTGTCAGTAAAATAGCTACTTAGGTGATAAATCTGTGAGAGCTAACTCAAAATGCAACTATTTCTGAATTTTTTTCAGGAGTCTTCTGAGAAAGTGCTATATGTAAGATATGAGGTATTAATGTATTGGAAAGAAAGGAAAAGGCACTTTTTCATTGATTAGAATGGCTAAATTAGACCCTTAAGCCTCTTTGCGTAGTTTCTATAAGCCAAGCACTCCGGCCACATAACCTGGAGTTTGAATAGATAAAAAACCTTGTGTATTTCTCAACCCACCTGATTCAAGTAAATATTCTGATAGCAAGCATTTCTTTTTCATACCTGACATGCTGTGTCATGTGCCAATCAAAGAAATTCCATATGGAATTCATCTTGGTCCTGCACCTTTGAAATTATGTGATTGTGGAATTTTAAAAGCTGTGAATTATTTCACATTTTGCACATGAAGCAGACTTCATTAATCTCATACAGCAAAATGACAACTATGCTGGATATAAACTGGCAGAAAATGAATGCACATTCCAACACTAGGCCCAGCCTGACATCGCGCACTCCACTGGAATGCTTCTAAGTCCTTTCAGATGGTCTTGGGATCGCAAGAGTGGCTCCTAAATAAACACCTGGAACTCTCTCCTTTGCTGGCCCCACAGCCATACTCGTCTCCTGCCCCTGAGCCCATGTGCGATCTTCAGACTGTCAGTGTAGAGTGGCAGCCAGGTCCTTGGTGGTGGCTTCCGGAAAGAGGTCACAGCTGATGTGTCATGGTGCCAAGGCCTGTCTGGAAGGGACCTCGTCCCTGTGCTGCAAGACCGCTGACAATGGTGTGGCTGCCTGTGAAGGGACAGCCACAGGTGACATTGGTGTTACACTCTCGTGAACTTTGTTTGTCCTTTGCTTTCGCCCCTTGGTTCTGGGACTGCATCACAGACCCAAATCGTTAGAAGAACCACTGCCTTCTCTGCTCTGTCCCTTGTCCAGCACCCTGGTTTTTCCTTCTGGAGCTCCTTCCTTGGGATGAGTTCCTTTGAGGCATATTTTTTTTTTTGAGACAGGGTCTCGCTTTATAGTTCAGGCTGGCTCTGAGCTCACTATGTAGTCCAGGCAAGCCTCGAACTCAGCAGTCCTCCTGTCTCTGCCTCCCGAGTGCTGGGATTACAGGCGTGAGCCACCATGCCCGGCACTGTGGTATGTGGTATTGATGGCTGGTGGGCATGATTCACCACGCCCCAGCACTGTATGTGGTTACCGGGGATCGAACTTAGGACCTTGCACTTGTGAGGCAGGTGCCAGAACCACTGAGCTAACCCTCTGGCCCCTGAGGCATATTTCAATAAATTTCTGGGAACCCCTGTTCCACCACACAAGCCCCTGAATATACTTGATTTCTGTGATTTAGGCTCAAACTGAGGCTCCTGCCAGGCTTAAGGAGAATATCCTAAATTATATTTTCTTCCTTTTCATTCTCATTTGTAGTGCTGGATTTTCCAGTGAGTAGCATCATTTTCAATCTAAATTTAATAATCAGAAGAAGGCTAGGATACAATAGGTAATTGATGACTATTTGTTGAGTGAATGAGAGCTTTTACTTCTAAAGAAATCTTAATTTTGAGAACAAGACAGACTCTTTTTTTGGGGGGCAGATGCTGATATGGTAATAAATGTCAATTTCAGTCTTTATTCAGAGCATCCGTTCCTTGTGGAATGTCTGTCAAGTGTTTGAGTAGGGCCAGGGCACGATCTAACATGGTGACAGAGTTAGAAATGAGGGAACTCAAGGTGGAAACCTGATGCAGTTACTAAGTTCATCTTTCTTAGACTTTTATTTGCTCTATACAGAAAACATCAGCAGAGCATAGGTTTTGTGAGGATTCACTGAAGCAGAAGTTTTTCTCATTATATCATTCACATAATATTTGCCCAACAAATGGCAGCTATTAAAATACTGTTGGTACGCTAGAGGGGGAAAAGGAATCTTAAATGTGTAGTCATAATTCAAGATTCAGTGGAGAATGTTGAAACCATAAAACTGGCCTTCACGTTTCACAGGCATTGTACATGTGTATTTGGATGAGAATAAGGTTATTGCAGCAAAAGTTTGTAGCTCAGTGTATAAGAAGGTTTTTGTTTGTATGAATCAAGCTTTTCTGAGATTTGGTGTGTAAATGCTGGAATATAGCAATGTAAGGAAGAGAGGAAGGAGGGAAGTGGGTGCCTGTGACCCACCATAGGTCTGAAGTGAGAATTGAAGCCCATGGATGGAGTGAGGAGAGAGACTTCAATGAAAAAGGAGATGGCAAGCAGTGCTTTCTTCCTGAGCCCTGGCTCATTGCATAGGAAGGGTGGCTGACACCTGCAGATGTCCAGTGACTACCGGCAACCCTAGAGGCCTCCATGGAGCAACGTACCAGTGGAACTGAGCAGTAGATGCTGCAGACTTCAGTGGCTGCTGAGTTATTTGGGTTCACACATCCCTCAGGACAGGGCAATTGGCCAGAAGTTATCTTGGAGTGCAGCCAACTGAGTTTGGAGCAGCTGTGGGCTACCCCATCAGGGTGAGATGGAACTGAGTTCAAGTTTTCAGGAGGTCAAAGAGCCAAATTCAAGTCAGCAGGAGGCTGGCTTGTTGGAGTGTTGGAGGTTAAATAAATCAGCCTCAGAGCCAAAAACTAGCCTGAGCTTCAGATCTAAAAGTGCAGAAGTCCTGGGATTATCCACTACCTCACTATAAATCTACAGCTGGTTTGTTGGGATTAATCAATACAGATTTGGACTCTACCCAATTTATCTACCAGTGACAGCAGAGACACACCTTGAAGTGGATATTTAAAAGGTTTTCTTCTTGCCGGGTGTGGTGGTTCATGCCTGTAATCCCAGCATTTTGGAGGCAGAGACAGGAGGATTGCTGAGTTCCAGGCTGCCTGGGCTACATAGTGAGCTCAGGGCCAGCCTGAAGTACAAAGCGAGACCCTGTCTCAAAAAAACCAAAACAAACAAAAAAGGTTTTCTTCTTTTTTTGTTTTGTTTTCTTTTTTCTTGATTGTTCTTTTTTATATAAATATGAACATTATTTGTAGTTTTTTATTGTTCTTCTGTACTGTTCTTTTTATTTCTTTCTTCTCTCTTTCCCTCCTGTCTTCACCAGCTTCCCAAACTCTGAGTAATCTTCTTTGTTCTCCAGTGTTGCTTCTGACCTCTTTCTTTTTTTCTATTTTTCTATTTTTCCCCAGCCTCTTTTAAATTTTTCTCCCCTGAGGGTAAAATTACCATATTGATGGGATATTTACTGTATATAATCTCTGTATGCAGAGATTGCCTTAAAGTCATAACAATACTATAAATTAGTGCCAAAGAATCAAGGGCTAGGCCAAGTAGGGAGCAACCTCTCATCCTCAATAAATTAAAGATGGGGGATTTTATTGATTGATTGATTGATTGATTGATTGATTGGAGACAGGGTCTCGCTTTGTAGTTCAGGCTGGTCCTGAGCTCACTATGTAGCCCAGGAAAGCCTTGAACTCAGCAATCTTCCTGCCTCTGCCTCCCGAGTGCTGGGATGACAGGTGTGAGCCACCACACCTGGCACTGGGGTATGTGGTATTGATTGCTGGTGAGTGATCACCAATACAGAAAATAACAAAAAATAAATAAATTAAAGGAAGAAAATAAGAGATTTAAGCAAGCTGCAATTTCAAACTTCTAGTTCACCAAAGGCAAACTTAGAAAACAATGAAGTAGAACAATTTGAAATCCATCCATCTGGATTCTTTGAAGTGGTAACAGTAGAAGTAAAGCAAATGAATGAGGCTTTAGAAAAAAATCAAATCAGAAATAGTTTCTCAGATAACAACAGAGACCATAAGAAAAGACATGGTTAGTGCCTCTAGGGCAGATACAGAGTTTTAAAAATAGAGGAGCTTGGGCCGCAGGGTTAGCTCAGTGGTTCCGGCCCCTGCCTCACAAGTGCAAGGTCCTGAGTTCCATCCCCGGTAACCACATACAATGCTGGGCATGGAGACTCATGCCCACCAGCCATCAATACCACATACCACAGTGCCAGGTGTGGTGGCTCACGCCTGTAATCCCAGCACTCGGGAGGCAGAGACAGGAGGATTGCTGAATTCAAGGCTTGCCTGGTCTCCATAGTGAGCTGAGGGCCAGCCTGAACTACAAAGTGAGACCCTGTCTCAAAAGAAAAAAAAAAACAGAGGAGCTTTACAAGATGTGACATGTACTGGTACAAATCCTCAGTGTTGAATGTGATCACAATGTATATATAAAAGGTACCAATAAAATCAGTTTTTAAAAAAGATTACATCATAGTTGAAAGTTTCCATCCTCAAAAAAAAAAAAAAAAACAAAACAGGAGCTTATGAAAATGCTGTGGACCATGAATGTCAAACATAGAAAAAAAATGGAATCCATGCAACAGATTAAAACAGATATCCAGGAGATTAAAAATTCCATTGAAAGTATATGCAGCTGGAGCTGGAGCTGGGGATTTAGCTCAGTTGTTCCAGCACCTGACTCCCAAGTGCAAGGTCCTGAGTTTGGTGCCTGGTACCACATGAAAGAAAAGAAAAGAAAAGAAAAGAAAAGAAAAGAAAGAAAGAAAGAAAGAAAGAAAGAAAGAAAGAAAGAAAGAAAGAAAGAAAGAAAGAAAGAAAGAAAGAAAGGAGGAAAGAAAGAAAAAAAGAAAGGAAGAAAGAAAAAAAAAGAAAAAAAGAAAGAAGGAAAATATATGCATCTGAATGAGCCAATGTGAGGACAAAATATCAGATCTGGAAGACAGGATTGCAGTTAGTCATCATAAGAAGTATTTTTTAAAATGTTTTCCCTTTATTGAGTTTATCAGTACATTTTAGATTTACATTATGATCACATTCATCATTGAGAATTTGTATGTGGACATGATGTATCTTGATTCTCATTTCTTTTCCATTCCCTTCTCCTCCCTACAACCCCCACCCCATATGTATGTAAGCTTTGTTTCTATTTTTTTCTGGTTATCATCAAAATTTTCTTTCCTTTTTTTGCTTTCCAATACCCTCCCTGTTTCCCCTTTCCCTTTGAACATTTTCTTCCTATTTCACAATACCTATCATATATTCTGGACTTAATTTAAATAAATTTTTCTTAAAAATAGCAAGGGACTGTGAAAAATCAATCCAATAGCTGATGATGAGGGGAAGAAAAATAACATAAGATTGATCAGAGTCAATGAAAAACAGGAGATAGTGAAAATGACATGAAAAACCTGTTCACAGAAATAATAGCAGAAAACAACCCAAGCAGGGAAAAATAATTCAACATACAGATAAGTCAGGTATATAGAACTACAATTAGCAATGTTCAAAAATGTTCAAAAAAATCCCCAGGCATATAATAGTCAAGATCCTAGAAATTAAACTCAAGAACAGAATATTAAAAGCTGTTAGAGAAAAGAAACAAATCACCTATGAAGGAAAGCTCATCAGAATCATAGCAGATGCCTTAATACAAACCCTCAAATCAAGGAGAGCTAGGAGTAAGCATTTCAAGTCCTAAAAGCAAACAACCTCCAACCCAGATTGACGTATCCCAGAAACTATCTTTCAAGTGCCAGAGATTTAGCTCAGTTGTTCTGGCTCCTGCCTGGCAAGCCCAAGCTCCCTGGTTCCATCCTCTGTAAACACATACAATAATACCAGGCATGGTGACTCACACCCACCAGCAATCAGTACCACATACCACAGTGCTGGGCCTGGTGGCTCATGCCTGTAATCCCAGCACTTGGGTGGCAGAGGCAGAAGGATTGCTGAGTTTGAGGCTTCCCTAGGCTACAGAGTGAGCTCAGGGCCAGCCTGAGCAACAAAGCGAGACTCTGTCTCAAAAAAAAAAAAATCCCTAAAACAAACAAAAAAACTATCTTTCAAAACTGCTGGGGAAATAAGATACTTCCATGACAAAGAACACCTGAAGAAATTCATGACTATGAAACCAGCACTCCAGAATGTTTTGAAGGACATTCTGTCAAGAGATAATAAGGACAATAACTCCATGAACACCAACAGAATTAGTGCACCAGGCAAGACAAGTAATTAGACAGAGGGAGGAAAAAGGCAATAAAGAACAAGAAAATAACATGTGTGCTTGCACCACTGATATTTGTTTATGCCATTATGTATGTTCTTGCAGCCAGAGGCTATTTGGATTTTTTCTTTTCCTGTAGTGCTGAGACTGGAAACTGGGCCTCATTCATGCTGAACAAAGTATTCTACCACTGAGTTGTACCCCAAGGCCCTCCTTAGCTTCATCATCCCTATTCTATATGCATAAATAAAATGCCCGGAGTTTAGTAAGTCACTGGGCAATGACTGCAACAATGATCCCAATTTCTGGAGTGCTGTTTTTCCTGTTAATTATAGATGAAGAAACTGCATATGCTGATACATTCTTATAATCTCAGCACTTAGGAGGCTCAGGGAAGAGGATTGCTGAGAATTTGAGACTAGAGTGGGTACTTATTGAGTTCAAGGGCAGCCTGAACTACATAGTGAGACCCTATCTCAACAACAACAACAAGAACAACCAACCCCCCTCCAAAAAAAAACAAAGAAGAAAAACCAAAAAAACAAAGAGAGACTAATTGCAGATGAAGAGTAAATCAAAGCCACAGCAAAATTATTGTCTAGGAGAAGCAAGCAATAGCTTGAGTGTTGTACTAGATAAAAACTGCTCAGCAATAATTTTTATGTATTTTAAGGTAATTATGCTATTATTTGTGTCAGAAAGCTGCATATTTTTAGCATATTATATATGGAATTAAAATAACTGGAAGAACCAAAGCTTTCATTGTATCAAATTACTGTGATTTTTCCAGGTTGTTAGTACCTTATGCAACTGACTAACTCGGTGCCTAATCTTGTCTTTCTCCTCTATGGAAAGCTCACATTTTGCCTGGTACAGGGATTGGACTGTGGGGCCTTGCGTGTAATAGTGATATAGGGGGAATAGATGTAACTCCCAAACCTACTAGATGTCACATATGCTTAGTTCATGTTCCTCAAAGTTGAAGAATGAGTTCTAAGGAATAACAGAAGTTAAGAATAGGAAAATTTATTGGGGAATAGGAATGTGGAATAAAAATAGCACCTAGAGTGCCAGAGATTTAGCTCAGTGGTTCCAGCGCCTGCCTAGCAAATGCAAGGTCCCTGGTTCGATCCCTGGTAACTACAAACAACAATACTGGGTGTGATGACTCATGCCCACCAGCAATCAGTACCACATACCACTGTGCTGGGCGTGGTGGCTGACACCTGTAATCCCAGCATTTGGGAGGCAGAGGCAGGAGGATTGCTGAATTCCAGGTTTGCCTGGGCTACATAATGAGCTCAGGTCCAGCCTGAACTACAAAGCGAGACTCTGTCTCAAAAACACTAAAAAAAGAATAGCTCCTGAGGAACAGGAAGGGTCCCAAATGGGTTGCCAATGAACTCATTGCTCCCATCCAAGTGCTAACCAGGCCTGACCTCCTTAGCTTTGGAGACTAGAGGAGATAAAACGCATTCCTAGTGGTGTGGCCATAGACAAATCCACTTCTCAAAGGAAATTTTATAGAGCAAAGTCATGAGGGGTGGGTATAAGTTGAGTAAAAACTATAATTAATCAATAAGACTGCAAGTATAGTCACTTAGGTAACATTGATAATATTATAATCTGTAGATTTTGGGGGGGGCACCAGGGATCAAACTCCAAGGTAGGAGCGGTACCACTTGAGCT